>JAGFNX010000187.1:0-41351 GCA_017657125.1 Scopulariopsis brevicaulis
CCCTCCAACCTCTGTCGGTCCATCAACGCGCACACAGGAGACCTAGTGTCCCTACCAGAGGTGGCCATCACGCATCATGCATTCGCCGCAGGCTGTCTCGAGTGTTATGGATCAGTTGCGTTGGACCACCAGTCTGAGATGTACCTGCGGCCCTAGATACATCAATACATCACCCGAATTGAAGCTATCACAGTAGCGTCTGGGGCACCTCGATATATTGATAGAATGAATTGAAACTCCGAGTTAACCGCCGTGCGCCGTGGAAGCTGGACCATAGACACCTGTGAGCGGACCTCAGGGGGGGGGGGGGGCTCCGTGACGAGTTGTCTTTCTTCGAGGCCGTCCACTCCGAATATTTTTCAATACATGGAATATTACCCAGCTCGGCAGCATTCCTGTGTGGTCAATCGTCGCACGTCGAGCCTAGAGCAGCGCTCTTTCACGACAGGCCAGTGGTCGATAAAATGGCACGAATTAGATTCCCACGAAGGATGGAGCGTAAAAGTTGAATAATACAGTTGCTGGGTTATGGATGCTCGGTTTTTCTAATGCATGTGTGTTATTGTCGCTCGACGATTGACAAGAGCCGCGAGGAACATGGATGTGGGCTTGCCCGAGTAGCTTGCAACTAACCTCCGAACGCGAGGATGATAATAAGCGCCGTAACAAATGAGATTAGGTCGCACGTAGGTACTTCCATACAGGTACTTCACGTGGCTCCTCGCCGATTCTCGTCGCAGATTACGAGGTATGAGCGCATGTTAGACGAAAGAGGGAACAGTGAAGGCAGATGGAGAGAGGAGAACCGATTGGCTGAGAAACCATATCCGGAAGTGAGTGGAGTCGCCAGGATAGATTGCTTGGCCGATGTTACATGGCATTGCCAGAGATGGCATGGGCCCCCCGGAATTGGCATCAAGCTCGGGGCACGGATGGAGGCTGTTGTTGTCTTGGAACCGAAGCTCTTCCTCCAAGCAGTGCTTTAGGTACGTGTATGGATCCTTGGAATGCTCATCTCGACCTCTTTGCCTTCTAGAAGCCCGTGGAGCCGAAGAAAAAGTGGATACCGTCTGCGGATTGACATCAGAACAATCACATGCATCCAATTGCACAAGTCTCATCCATTCGGACTGGCACTGGGCACTGACAAGGTGTGGGATGTCGCGCGGGCTGACGAGATGCAGCAGCTCACTTCGTGGCCGAAGAGTGGCGCGGCCCAACGGCGACTCTTGGGATGAAATCGATGGCTGCAGCCCGAGTTGACGAGGGAGAATGCGGGCCTCGCGCGCCCGTCAGGGGAGTCTCGGATCACACGAGGCGCGGGTGGCAAAAGAAGAAGAAGCATGCGCCCGTCGGGCACTCTGGTCGTTCGTCGGGCATGACGAGGGTCGGATAGGAACCCCTGGGCCAATAAAAGCGAGCATCACGCGGTGGAGATCCGAGGGGAAAAAAAGAGGCAGGGTAGATGACGGAAACAGCTGGTCTCGAAATTTCTGGCCGGTTCGAAAGTTGTCGAGGTCATTCGTCGTGTCTGGATTGCGCCCAGAGTCGCTGTCGTTTTGGGTTGCGATATGCGCTGCGTTAGGATGCGCCACACCGCCTTCCCGCCACCGCCTGCGTTTTCGTAGCGTTTGCGCCCCTGGCCAGTAGGGTTTGGCCCCCGCGGGCAGCGTCTCTGCTTGGTAGAGTAACGGAGCCCAAAGCACACTAACGGGACCTAACGCCTTAACGCCGTGTGCACGTCACGGCCTGCCCGCCTACCCCGCCACCCCGCTGGTCGCAGAGAGCCCGAATTTTCAGTATTTTTCCACCCGCCTCCCTCCCTCCCTCTCCCGCCCAGAGTCGTCTTTCACCGCCAACACATCACCGGCAATCCATATTCCTGAAACCCCTCCCCCCTGCCATAGCTTGTACGTACGAGTCTCCGATCCCGCATATTCCTACCGTCACCAGGTCGCCTCGACGAACACACCCATCGCCTTCAGACGTATTGACGGACCCCGCGCTCTTCCAGGTTTTTGATACACGAGAAGCAGCATTCAAAATGAGCGTCGTTGGTAAGGAGATGCACCCCTGCCCGGCCCCCTACCAACCCCGGAGGCCCCTTCTACCTGTCGATGACCTTCCCGTGCTAACCCGCCGTGCAGGTGTCGATTTCGGGACCCACAAGACCGTCATTGCGGTCGCGAGGAACCGCGGCGTCGATGTGGTAAGTCGTCCCGGCTCCCCACCCACTCAGCCATCGTATGGTGTGCCAGCTCGGAATGCGTACTGACGGATGGGTTCACCACTTCGTGTAGGTCTCCAATGAGGTCTCAAATCGGGCCACGCCGTAAGTAGTCCCGGTCTCGGCTTTCCGTGCCACCCCGCTGCTTCCGTGCTAACCTCACCATCCACCCGCAGGTCCCTGGTTGCCTTCGGTCCTAAGTCTCGATTCATCGGAGAGAGCGCCAAGACACAGGAGATGACGAACCTGAAGAACACCGTCTCATGCCTGAAGCGCCTTGCCGGCCGGACCGCCAACGATCCGGATATGGAGATTGAGCAGACCTTCCTGACGCCTCCTATCGTCGATGTCAACGGCCAGGTCGGTGTCGAAGTCACGTACCGCGGCGAGAAGGAGAAGTTCTCCGCCACCCAGCTCATAGCTATGTACCTGGTCAAGGTCAAGGAGACGGCCGCCGCTGAGCTCAAGGCTCCCGTCTCCGACGTTGTCATCAGTGTCCCTGCGTGGTTCACCGACATCCAGCGCCGCAACCTCCTTGACGCCGCTGAGATCGCCGGTCTCAAGCCCCTTCGGTTGATCAACGACACCACCGCCGCCGCCCTGGGCTACGGCATTCCCAAGCTCGAGCTTCCCGCTCCCGAGGAGAAGCCTCGCCGTGTGGCCTTCGTCGACATCGGCCACGGCTGCTACACATGCTCCATTGTCGAGTTCCGCAAGGGAGAGCTGGCCGTCAAGGCTACCGCCTACGACCGCCACTTCGGTGGCCGCAACTTCGATCAGGCCCTGGTTGACCACCTCGCCAAGGAGTTCAAGGGACGGTACAAGTGCGACATCTTCACCAACCCTCGCGCCATGGCCCGTGTCCTTGCCGCTGCCGAGAAGACGAAGAAGATCCTGTCGGCTAACCAGCAAGCCCCCGTCACCGTCGAGAACCTCATGAACGACATCGATGCCTCTGCCATGGTCACGCGTCAGGAGTTCGAGGCCATGTGTGAGAGCCTACTAAGCCGCATTCACGTGCCGCTAGAGCAGGCCCTGGCCGACGCCAAGCTCAACAAGGAGGATATCGACTACATCGAGATGCTGGGCGGAGGCAGCCGAGTTCCTGCCCTCAAGGAGAGGGTCGCTGAATTCTTCGGAAAGCCTCTCTCTTTCACCCTTAACCAAGATGAGGCTGTTGCCCGTGGGTGCGCCTTCGGCTGCGCCATCCTCTCTCCCGCCTTCCGTGTCCGGGACTTTGCTGTTCAGGATATCGTCAACTACCCGATCGAGTTCGCGTGGGAGAAGGCTCCTGACATCCCTGACGAGGACACCAGCCTTACCGTGTTCGGCAAGGGCAATGTCCTGCCGTCCACCAAGATCCTCACTTTCTACCGCAAGCAGCCTTTCGATCTGGAGGCCCGCTATGTCAACCCCGAGGGCCTGCCGGGCAAGATGAACCCTTGGATTGGCCGTTTCTCGGTGAAGGGTGTGAAGGCTGACGAGAAGGACGACTTCATGATCTGCAAGCTGAAGGCCCGCATCAACATCCACGGTGTGCTGAACGTCGAGAGCGGCTACTACGTCGAAGACCAGGAAGTTGAGGAGGAGATCAAGGATGAGGAGAAGAAGGATGGCGAGAAAGACCCCAACGTAAGTCTCTATCCCGGAGCATATTGCCCTATTGTATGATAGAACGACAAGGCTGATCAACACTTACATCAGGCCATGGATACGGATGCTGCCAAGGAGGAAGAGCCCAAGAAGACCCGCAAGGTGAAGAAGCAGGTTCGCAAGGGCGATCTTCCTATCTCCAGTGGCACGCTTGCCCTCGAGTCTTCCCTGAGGGATACCTATCAAGAGAAGGAGGCCCAGATGTGGGCGGATGATAAGCTCGTTGCCGACACTGAAGAGAAGAAGAACGAGCTCGAAACATACATCTACGACCTCAGGAACAAGCTCGATGACAAGTACGCTGAGTTCGCCAGCGAGGAGGAGAAGGAGAAGATCCGCGAGAAGCTCGCTGTCACCGAGGTAGGTTCTGCTAATGACATCCAAACTTAGTTTGATAATGTCCGCTTACTCACACTTCTTGCAGGACTGGCTATACGATGAGGGTGATGACACCACCAAGGCGGTTTACGTTGCCAAGATCGATGAGATCCGTTCCATGGCCGGCCCCATCGTGCAGCGTCACTTTGACAAGGTCGAGGGCGAGCGCATCGCTGAGCAGGAGCGACTTGCGGCGAAGCGTCAGGCCGAGGAGGAGGCCCGCAAGGCGGCCGAGGCCGAGAAGGCCGCGAACGCCAAGGACGAGGAGATGACGGATGCCGAGGCGCCCCGGCCAGAGGGCGAGGACGGTGAGGCGGCGAAATAGCGGCATCGCGCCGCCGCGCCCCTAGCGGAGGATTTTTGGTGAGGTAACCGTGGGATTGTTTTCACGACGACACGATGAGCTTTCCCATTTGCGCTTGGAGGGGTCCGGAGCTGGGTAGATTTCTTGATGGGCGGACTTTGTTTGTACATGGCAAGGAATGGAGCGCGTTTTAGAGGACCAAAAAAAACCAAGAGAGCTACAGGTTAAAAAAGCACAATCATGAGCAAAAAGTTTTTTTTCGTCCAACCTCCCCAGCGTGGTCTCGACACCATCAGCGGTGCCCCCTGACATGTATCCATCCAGTGCCAGTGACCGCCCAGAGTATCCATGTGGTCTATATAAAATCAGAAGTGGCCTCGGATCAGACATCCACTGCCAATATGGGGGAAAAAACGAGTTCCATTCTCTTCAAAGCCATGCCTCTACTGTACATCAAACATGGGCTTCAGGTCGATGATGAGCTTCCACTCGTCGGGCGTCACGTCCTTGCGGTAGTAGTCCTTGAGACAGTTGATGCTGGCGCGAGAGATGGAGCTGTAGAGGGTGTCCTCCTTCTCGAGGTGGCGGCCGTAGGTCGGCTGGCTGCCGCCCATCTCGATCTTGACGGCGACCGACGGCTGGCCCTTCTTGCACACTGGGATCTGCTTGTGCTCGCGCTCAATGGACGTCCTGAGGGTTTGACTCCGTTAGCACCGAGATATAGTCGGGGGGCGGGACGAATGTGGATGCGATGGGGAAGCACTTACACTCGGCCAAGTTGGATGATCTCCCTCGCCTTGGTCGTCGGGTTTGTCCTCACGGCGGCGATGGGCGTATTGAGGCGCAGCTGGCCGTCGGTAACGTCCACACCCACCACGATTGGGTCAGACTTGTTGAACACGGCAACCGGCTGGAGGACGCAGGGGAAGACGGCCAATAGCTTGGACTCCTCCTTCTTCTTCTCGAGCTGCTCGTCCAGGTGCTTCGTGAAGGCGTCGAAGAGGTGGTAGATGATGTCCGCCGTGAAGATCTTGATACCGTTATCTTCCGCGTAGGCGTACGCCTCTTTGTCGACCTTGACGTCGAAGCAGAGCATGACGGCATAATCAGGGGCGCGCTCAGTCATGATACCACACTGCATCACGTCACGCTTATACACGGGGCCGATGCCGACGTTGGCGACGGGGATCTTGCACTGCTTGAGGAAGTCCAGCAGAGCTTCAAGCGAACCAAGCGTCGAGGCCTGAACGCTCACACCCTTACCGGTCTTCTCCACCCTACTGAAGAGCATGGCGAGGTCAGCCTCCACCTCGTCCTCGAGGTCGGACTCGTCATCGTCCGGACCCACGACCAGGAGGCGGGAACCGGCGATAGCACCCTCAAGTCCGGGAGCGCTGATCTTGATACCCATAGCAGCCTTGATCTCCTTATTGTGGACGTAGGCAGACTTGAGCCGGAGCTCCTTCATGGGCTGTGGTGTCAAGAGTGCACGGATGTTTGTGGTAATGACGCCTTCAACACCGCAAAGTACGATGCGGTCACCCTCTCTGAGTACACCGTTGGACAGGATGACGTCGATGGTCATGCCGAAACCTTCGATGGCCTTGACCTCGAGAACCGTCGCCTGCACCTCGGAGAGATACATGAGCGACCCAACCATGCGCTCCTGGGTCAGCTGCACAAGGAGCTTCAGAAGATCAGGGACACCCTCGCCGGTGTGAGCTGAAGTGGGGACTAAGGAAACAAACTTCGCCATGGACTTGTTCTCGTAGAAGAGCTCGGCGTTGAACCCTTGCTCGGAGAAGGCAAGCTTGGTCTTCTCGAGCCTGTTCTTGAACTCATTCTGGACACTCTTATTCTGAAGCGACAAGCTCTCCTGGAAGCCGTTGTTATCGATCTTCTTCCAGCCGTAGAGTCGGTCGACCTTGTTCAGAGCGACGACGAAGGGCGTCTTCCGGTCCCGGAGTAGCTTCATGGATTCGAGAGTCTGGGGCTCCAGGCCGTGCATGATATCAACGACCAGGATGGCGATGTTGCAAAGAGACGAACCCCTGGAACGAAGGTTGGAGAAAGACTCGTGACCGGGTGTGTCGATGATCAGTAGACCGGGAACCTTGAGGTCGAACTTGCCGTCCTTGTTTACCACATTCGTCTTCGTCCTGATGGCATCCGCAGGGAAGTAGGTGGCACCGATTTGCTGAGTGATACCGCCGGCCTCGCCCTCCTGAACGTTGGTCTGTCGGACCTTGTCAAGTAGCTTCGTCTTTCCGGTATCGACGTGACCGAGAATACAGCAAATCGGAGATCGGAGGTCGTCCTTGGACCTCGCCGCCAGAGCAGCTTGATGCGCCTTCTCACGCCTCTCAGCGGCCTCCCTCTTTCGCTGCTGCTCCGCCAGTTGCCTTTGCGTTACGACCTCCTCATCTTCAGAAGATTCCTCATCCGAGGCCGATTCCTCGGGTGATTCTTCCCCTTCCTTGTGTTTGCCGCTGGCCTTCTCAGCTTCTTCATCGGAGTCAGCGTCCCAACTATCCTTGACATCATTGTCACTGGCCACAGCAGCCTCCCAGTCGTCTTCGATATCGCTAGCTTCGGCAGCCTTTGCGGCCGCTTCCTTCTCAGCCTTCTCCTTGGCTGCTCTTTCCTCGGCCTCCTTCGCATCCTTCTCGGCTTGTAGTCTCGCGCGCTCCGCAGCCTCAGCTAGGGCCTTCTCCTCATCAACCTGGAAGGGAAACACCGTCAGTTTGCAATAAACGAAATGATACCCGTCGGAAGATGCATACCTTGTTCTCATTCTTCCGCGGACCGCGTTTCCTGGTGTCGGCAGCCTTCTTCTTCTTTTCTTGGCCTTCGGCCTCATCGGAGGGCCCAATCTGCAAGCCCGCAGCAATCATCTGCTGCAGCTTCCTCTCATTTCGGGCCTTCTCCTCCCTTTGAGCCTTCGTCATGAACTTACCTTCTTTCTTGAGCTGCTCGATCCTCTCCTTCTCTTTCTGCTTCTTAAGGGCCCTCTGCTCCTCCTTCTTCCTAATTTCCTCGGCTGATCTCTTTTCCTCGGCCTCAATCCTAGCCTTTTCCTCGGCCTCAAGACGCTCCTGCTCTTCCCTTTGACGACGGATCTCTTCCTGCTGCTTCTGAATCAGCGCCAGGTGGGCCGGTATCTTCTTCTTTTTGCCTCCCGCAGCGGGCTCCTCATTCGCGGGAGCCGGGGCCTCGGGCTGAGTAGCAGGCTTCTCAGACTCGACGGGCTTCTGGGGGGTGGGAGCGGTAGTCTTCTTTTTGGCGGCCTAGTTGCGTCGGAGTAATGGTTAGCGGGAAGGAGACAGGTGAAACAACAAGACGGCGAGACGGTAAACAGAATTGGGGAACCGCGTCAGTCGTTGGAGTGAGCCGTACCTGTTCCCTCTTTCTCTGCTTCTCCCTTTCCTTCTTCAGCTTCTCCTTCTCCGACTTTGTAAGGACCCGGCCATCCGCAGCGAGGTCATCATCTGCAGCCTTCTGCGGCTGCTTGTTCTTTCCCTGTCCCTTGTTCTTCTTGTCGGGGAGGGCGAACTCGTCATCGAGGGAAGCTTCCTGGGCGGCCTTGTCGTTGATACTGGCGTCGGGCGCTTCGGCAGTTTCCGTGCCTGGCGGATCCTCGCCCTGGACGAAGTCATCCTGGATACCCTTCTTCTTCCTCTTCTCCTTGTTCTTGCGCATCAGGGCCATGAGACCGCCGGAGCCGGCGTTTTCGTCGTCGCCGCCTTCCGGGGCATCCTCGGTAGCGGCCTGCGGCTCGGGCGTCTCTCCCAGGCCGGCATCCCAGTCGTCGTTCCCCTTCTTCCCGCCTTTCTTCTTCGGCGGCATCGTGACTGCGGGGTTGATTCAAACTCGGTCGACTCGGGAGAGGATGGGCTTAATTAATGGCGGAGGTATCTAGTGGTGCTACTATACGACGATGTTCCTCGGGACACTCGTCGAAAAACCATCCACAGGAAGATGCCGAGTGCGGTGTGGTGGTGGGGGTGTGGCGGGAGGGAGAAGGCGAATGATTTAACAAGGGTTGTGAGTTTAGTTTTGGCCCGCGATGGTG
Source organism: Scopulariopsis brevicaulis (assembly GCA_017657125.1). Taxonomy (NCBI): domain Eukaryota; kingdom Fungi; phylum Ascomycota; class Sordariomycetes; order Microascales; family Microascaceae; genus Scopulariopsis; species Scopulariopsis brevicaulis. The sequence goes on from JAGFNX010000187.1 coordinate 8,635, forward strand.
GTGGTGGGGCATGTGCGAGTGAACTCTGCCTGCAATCATCGATTACCTAAGACAAGACCTCGAGCAGCGTTTTGTACCCGTACTCATCCCGACAAGTGAGGCTATTGATTAGGGCCAACAATGGTGCATACTGCGGCTTACAATAGGTGGTGTTGGAGACCACAATGTGAGGTGAAACCCATGTAGGTACAATGGGCTATATTCGGCGCTGAACCATGGGTGTTCTAAAGTCCAAGTTGACATTCACTCTGCAAGACGGACGGGGCTTCCGCTGTGATTACTTGTAATTACTTGTGAACAGACTCCGACTCCTCCTCGGGTAACTACAAACTGTATGTACTTCTTCACGTGCTATGTATCCTGTGCCGTCTTAACCATCGCTCTCATCAGATCCATCTTCCAAATCCGAGTTCTCGAGCTGCTCGCCCATCAGCACAATCCTTTTCCACCGTCTCGGAGAATTGACTTACATCTTGACCACCATTTGTGTTCTTCAACTCGTCCATCTGGTACACAATATCCGGCAACTCGAGGTCCTTCGGAGCCGTGATGATGCCAAACTCGGCGATGGAATCGAAGTTCTCCCCCCACCAGCTCCGGCCGTAGAAGCCAACGATGCGCTCACCCGATGGAGCCTCTGGAGCGTCATTCTGGTTAGCAAGACTTATTTGGTAACGAAGGGTTTTCAGATGACACCAAGCTCACCCAGCGTGGACGTCTCGTAGTCCTCATCGTATCCGCCACTCAGCGCACCGCCGACCTTTCCGTTGGACAGGTGTATCCTTAGGCCGCGTAAGCAATCGGTGCTGCTGTCGACATCTCTCGACACTTCCACCTTGACAATCTCTTGCCCCTTGGGAATACAGATCTCCTCAGAGGCATGTCCTCCAAAGTTCAGTCTTTCCCCATTGTACTTTCCAACCCTTGCCCCGCAGTTGATGCGAGCACCGGCAAAGTACACGTAGGCGCCATCAAGAACAAGTCCAACGCGGGATTCAACCATGGTGGCATACTTGACCGTGCCGTCCTTGCCTTTTCGAATCAAAAGTGTGGCCCACTTCCAGAACTTGCCGTCGTCATGCACGGCCGCCTCAAGATCCTTGCACAAAACGGACGTCTTGGTTAGGTTGATGCTCGTGCCAGGGATTCGAATGAACGATGTGTTGCGGAAGAGGCGTTGGACATCGCCGATTGTCCTAGATTTTCCGTTCATTCCCAGGACGGAGACTTTCAAGGGCTCGTTGGGAGAAAGCCGCTCTTCAAGCTCCTTGATGCTGTACCGGATGCTGTCAACGGGGGCTGAGATCGTCGGCAACGGCTCCGGAACGCCGCCAAACTCGATGCTGCCAACGCCCGCAGCACTGGCAACAAGAAGACCGGGCTCGTCAGTGTCGATGTCTACGGCGTTGACCGTTGGTGCGGCGGCGCGGATTTCCTTGGGCATCTTGACATCTCCCGGCATCCAGAAATGCGGCAGTGACCGGAACATGAGAGACTCGCGAAGATCCCATCGGGCGTTATTCTCCGTCTCCCCATCGATCACCACGAGCCCTTGCTCGTCCCGGCTAGAGCAATAAGCGGTCTGAGTGACGAAGTTTCGGGGCCAGTGGCGCGAGTACCCCCGAGCCATGATTCCCGTCGTGTGCGGAGCACCAAACGCGTGGCCTACCTCGTGGAGGAACGCCCCCTGGCCGACGGAACAGGCCTCCCAGAAGCTCCCGCACTCGTCATTATCATTCCCAACCGTCGGTCCCGGAGAACCGGCGTCGAGCAGGCAGCTGGAGACCTCTTCTAGGAAACGCGGCCACGAGTATGTCAGGTGGCTGCCCATGATGCCGAGAGACAAGCCCTTGGGTGCATGACATCCAAGGGCGGCATGGCCCAGGATCATGTCCTTCTGGATGGAGTAGTGGGAGTCCAGGATGAGCCCCGCGGCAACTGGATGGGCGGAAGCTTCGAAGGGGGGACCGTGGGCAGTGAGTGCTTGGCGGAAATAGTCAAAGAGGTCGTAACCGCGGTTGGCCGACTCGTTCTGCTGAGCGACGTCCATGTCCCGGATCTCGGCCACGGTCTTTTCAGACCGGACAATGTGAACCTTGGCCCTCGAGCGCATGGCGCCAGTCTCGTAAAGCGCATCCTCGTGCATGCCGTGGAGGAACTCGGAGCTGGTGGTATCGGCGCCCCATTCCTCCTCCAGCCGGAACGAGCGGCGGCCGAGACCCTTTATGCGCGAGTCTTCGGCCGTCAGAGCCTGCCACATGTACGCCGTCATGCGGAACTTGGCCACTGCGGCATCAAGGGAAGAATGGGCGGTTGAGAGGGCGCCGTACTTGCCAGGAGGACAGTCGATCAGCAGGGGCGAGTCCCTGGCGACCATGATGGCGAGGTGTAGAGGCGGCGTTTGCAAGAGTGGAACGTATGCGAGGTCCAGAGAGTCTGTGGTTGCCTCTGACCCGTGCCCCCGCGTGAAGACGAGCTTATTGGCCCCAGGCGAGAGAAGAGCAATGATCTTGAAGTGTCCGTCAACCACGGGCCAGCCGTGGGGTGGAAAATTGTCCGCTCCAGAGTCATCCTCTATGCTCACAGTGACAGACGTCCCGGAGCCGCCGCTGGAAACCGTGTAAGTGCCCTTGATGATGATGCATCGCTGTCATATGAAGCCATATCAGTATACTGGCAGGGGTGAACCAAGAAGCCGGGTGCTCACCCACCTGGTGCACCGTCTCGCCATCGGTTACGTTTTCGAAGATGAGGGCCATGGTTTTATTCGCGCTGCTTCGAGAGCAAAGATAGAAAGAAAGGCTTTGGAGGACGGAGGGCTCTAAACAGGATGCTTTTGATTCAACAGTATCATGTCAACAAGAGCGGGTGAGGACCGGTATTTATAACTCGTCGGACGTCTCGATAATACGCCTTGATCTCAGAGGCGATGCCATTTCGGGATTAGACACTTACATGTCTAGGCAGCACAGTGGTCTCTCGCGGTCATGGCCGATAAAGGCTCACCTCTGCCTAAACTCGCCAAGAACCAGGATCTGCTAAGCATACAGGGGATCGTAAAATCCAGACAGCACGCCGGCCCCAGACACCGCTCAGTACTCCAAGTTCCCCAAGACAGCCTGGAATCTGGATATCCAAGCCCCTCCTCGACTACCTCCAGCTCTCTGGCATGTTCTACCCGGCCTGTTGGGAAACGGGGCCTGGAAAGTGGGCATCCGGGCTGCCAGCGCCAAGATCAGACCGGGTATTGTATCCTTTAATCGGCCGAACAAACACCGCCTCTACACAGGGAGTATTAACCGGCTCGTTTGGACTTAATGCCGGTCATGACGAGCGTCCGCGAAGGAAAGCACGGACTCTGAAATCAATACCCCTTTTGCCAACTAAAATGGCGGTCCAGGCAGCGAGCGGCACACGGCTTTTTCGCCTTGCGGGATAATACCCCAATCCACAGATGGTCCTCGCTCAGTTATTCTGAACCACACCACACTGAAGAGCGTACGGATAGAAATAGAGATAGAACGACCTCTTTTACCGGCGCTAGTGCTCTTCTTCATGCATTACCCAGTATAGTAAAACACCAATTTCTCCATGAACGAGAGCAAGAACTCCGTGATTTCCAGCCTTGTCCTTATATCTATCATGCCAGGCTGTACAGAGGCCGGAAGACGCCCCCGACTTCACAGCCCAACCCTCGGCAGGCCCCTATAACACGGGCCTCAGGAAATACCCCAGAACGTCGTACCCAAGCTCCAGGTACCTCGCTTTCGTGGCATCCCGGTCGCCGGACAGTTCAGAACCAACCTTTCCGGCGTCGTCGTTGGCAGGATCACCTTTTGTATCCGCCGCAGACCCAGCACGGATCGGACCCTTGGAGTCGTCCAGCTCGTCCAGGTAGCGTCTGAACAGCTCGAAGTCGCTGTCATCCTCAAAGAGCTGTTTCAGTCTCTTATCGCTCAGAATGGACTGAAGGACGTCTCCATCCACGTGCAGTTGCGTTTTCGGCGACGTCGATGGCTCGGAGAGCTGGGAACGCGAGCCGTTGGGATCATCGAAGATTGAGTCACAGTCTTGTTGCAGCAACGCGTCTTGGACTAGCCGCAGGAACCTCCATGCGTCCATGCTCAGGAGAGTAAAGTGCTGCATCGAGCCGTCGAGACAGATCCCAAGCACCTCTGCATCATCCACGGTGCTGGCTATCCGTCCGTACCGTGGCTGTGTCGTCTTTGATCGCCACCAGGGTGGTCGAGTGTGGCCCCGACGGAACCTCCTCACGGACGCGGGGAGTTCTGCCTCCAGCACAATCGCAAACTCCCGTCCGTCACTTCCCTCTGGCACCCATGCACCCACCACGCCACACTCCCTGTCCGCCAAGAGTGTCAGGGGCCACGATGGGGAACCGTTCGCGAGATTCCCGACGTCATACATATGTGTTGCCGGGCGGGTTCTTTGCTCCATCATCCCCCCTCCGGCGACGGAGACATCCTTCTTTTGGTCAACCATGTCGAGATCAATCACCTCGAGTGAGTGTGCTTGAGTCAGTACGTATAGCTTCCTCCCCCTTACAGCCAGTGCTGTCGCGGCAGACACCAGGCCTATCGTGGCGTAGCCCTTGAATCTCCGGTCTATCGCGTCCAGCTTGTCCCAATACACAGTCGTACCGGCGCAGAAGAACATGTTTCCCGCCTCGGCACATGCGGCGTAGATGGGACTATCCGCGATCGACCTCTTGTACCTCGTGTAGTAAAAAATTGTCCCTCTTTCTCTGTTCGCAGATACGACGAGGAGCTTGCCAGAGTTCGTTCCCACGACGATGAAAAAGAATGTTTTCCCGTCCTTTTTATACAGCCACTCGCAAAGGGAGTGGATCGAGTCTCCCTTATTGCCGAGGCCCAAAATGGACTCTAGACGTTTCTCCCGAGTCCTGTCCGTAGGCAGTGAAAGGTCCTCTCCTGTATCGGGGTCCAGGAAGATCAGCGTCGGCTTATCGTCCGACACTGCTGCGACGACAAGGCACCTCAAGAAATGCGAATACAGCAGTCTCAATGGCGTGGCACGACTGAAACGTATTCGCCTTGATATAACTCCAGGATTGGGCTCCAGGTCGGCAACGATGAGCTTGGAACCCGCAACAACCAGAACGGGCATGCCGGCTGTTGATCCATCGGGGATCTTGGCTATGGACGAGACCTGCAGGCACTCGGCTGTTTCTTGGCCTGGGTCCATCGGAACAACACGATTGCGCTTCCTGAACCCTCTCGTGCCCTCGACATCATAGTCTTCTAGGAGAACAACGGCGGAATCGCAGCACAGGAATACCGACTGTTGGCACGTGGCGGTAGATGAGGTAGTCGGCAGAACATCCAATGGGAGTGTACCGAATTTCTCGAAACTGAAACTCATCACCTCGACCTGTTCCGCAAGTTCCATCTCTAGTTGTAGGAAATAGCCACCTCGCGTGCCGCCAACGATCACCGTCTTCTCCGAAGATTCGTACACTACCACGAGCGACGTTACGGCTTCTAGGGGTGAGCTGTTCTCACCTGCCGCTCCATCCGACTCTAAAAGATATCGCCTCGGTGTCAGTGATGCTCTACAAGATGATGGAAATGACATGATTCGGGGACATGGAGCGGACTTGCCTTGACGTGGCAGTGGAAAGCACAGCGATGGCTCGGTTCTAGAGGAATTCATGTCATAGAAAAACAGGGTTGTCTGCTCGAGCTGCCAAAGGGCCACCATTAGGAAGTTATTGCTTCCGATGGTAAAAAGCCCGAGGCATGTAACTTCATGCTCAACAACGTATCGTTTCAGGATACGCTCTGGATCGCTCGTGCTAACCGCATGGACACCGTATTCAGGGGTAGATTGGGTGGACAGAGACGTGAAAGCAGTCACTGGTCCCCTGATGCATGCATTCTCTGCCCTCGCGTTTGGATCCCCAGATACCTGGGCGATGGAATAGTGGGATCTGCGCGGTCAGCAACTCAGTGAGCCATGTCAGGAGTCTAAAGCGACGTACGTTTGTGAAAGCCCTGTGAGTGTAAGAGACGTCTCTGTTACGTGACAGATTGTCCCATCAGTGAGCTGAGACGCGGCTAGAGTTCGCACGGAAGTGTCAAAGCCCATCTCCGACGAGTCGGGGTCCTGAAGGTTTCCTAGGTCGGAAGTGAGTTCGGCAATGGCTGTGTGGTTGTGAAGACCCAGCAGCACAGTGAATCCGGTGGATTTTCCGTCCCCCGGGGTGGGAAAAATCCAGACATGTCTCAGGACAGAGCCATACTCGACATCGAGGATGATGTTTGCCTTGAGCCCGGACATAAACTCAGTTATGCCCCTGTTGGCACCGCGGCCAGACGTAGCAAACACGCGGTCATGTTCCGTGTAGTCAAAGGCACCTATTTCGTTCCATGGTTTAATGGCTGGATCTTCGGGGTCTGTCGTTGGGTTCCACTTCAGGAACCGATCTGTTGTCGTGAAGTCGAGGATAGGAGACCAGTTTGGGATTGTCCCAATTTGGACTGGCGGTTCACGAGCGGGAACCTGGATTATGGGTTAACGGTGCGCGTCGAACAAGCCAGGGGTATACCACGTCAAGGGAGCGAGACGAGTCGACCACCTACCACCCAGATAGACCCGTCACCACAACTACCCCCCAGTATAAATATGTCACTAAATGTGTCCGCAACGGTGGCAAAGGCCGTGGAGATGTTGGTCTCAAAATCGCCCACGTCCAAGCTGGATTCCAGGATCTCATCTGAATTTATCTCGAAAAAGAACACGGTGCCATCTTCGCGGGCAAGATAGATGTTGTCTTTCGACTCGTAGTAGGCTTTTCTTCGGAACGGTCTTGTCCAGGCCGTCCATAGAGGCTTACCATGGCCGTAGTGGCATCTTGTCGGCCCCCGCTTCGCGGTGTCGACTAGCTCAGGGTTGGAAGAGCCGTGCAAGACGTCTCTGAAGACGGCGATGGAGTTCTCGGACACGGAGAGGAAGGAAGTCTTGACGGTAAGGGGTATCAGGAGCAACGGCATCTTGTGGTCAGGTGGAAGCCGGAGGCCAGTCTTGTCCCCAGAAAGGGCAGGTTTTAGGTCCTCTCCGTGGGCCCATTCGTAGGTAAGCAATCTTGAGACACCCATCTTGACGACAAGTAAGATGAGTATTACGGTTTCCTGATTGGCAGACCCAGGGAACAGGAACTCCGTCTTGTGAATGACGCCGTCGAGTGTTCGGGAACAAGAGGCGGCGACTGGTTTGATGGTGCCCGTGGTTTGGTATTGTCGGCTCAAAGTGTCGAACGGCTCTATCTCGTGAACAACGAAGTGTCCTTCGCAGGTGGCCATGATGATGTACCTTGAGCTTGGATCAATGGCCAGATGAAACCCGGGATGGACTAGTCGATCTTTTCGAGGGGGTTCCAGATATGAGGTAACGAATTCGCAGGAGCCCCGAGGTGCCTGTCGAAGGAATAGAAACATCAAGTGCCCCGACTCGAGAACCAAAACGAGGAGCTGCGGGGGCAATGACCGGCGCTCATTCTCGGAGGAGCGGAGCAGATCTTCGTCAAGATACATGCCGGAAGCGTTCACGCCCTTCTCATCCGCGCCTTCCCCTATGAACGAGTCCTCGAAGAACGAGCCGAGAACTTGAGCATTCCTTATGCGGGATGGGAAGTTCGTCTTCCTGGCAACATCATGCAGCTGACCGTCACTTCCCAGTTCCTTGATTTGAACAAATCGGTCCTGCTCTTGTCAGCTGCTCAAGATCTGATAACAGGAACGTGATGGCCTGGGTGAAGGCCCCCGCTGACTGCGTAAGATGCCGGCAGAGGAAGGGCGGATGGCGGCAACGATGGGGAGTCAGGGAGATAGACCTACACCTATAAAGGCCACATCGTTGAGGGCAGCCGATCTGAGACGGACTGGAAGAACCCATTGCAGAACAGGACTTTCAATGACAGTCCTCGTCAGCAGTCCACACTCGGGCGGGAGACTGTCTTCGGGTGCTGCCGGGGGAGGCTCGTTGGCGGAAAGGAGGGCCTGGATGGTGACATTTTCGGTTACCCAGGACCCGTCCTCGGAATCATTAGCCTGCGACGCCATCCTCCAGGCTCATGATTCTAGGCAAGGGACAAGACAGGCGATGGAGGGGCAGGGCGCACGGGCGTGGTCGCGTCGCGTCCTTGGGATGGTGGGGTGGGTGGCCGTCGAGACAATTACTTGGCGGGGCGCGCTAGGCCGAGAATGCAGAAGCGAGCTCCCTGAGGAACCTGGTGGGGTGGATCGAACGTGGGCGCCGGCCCGGTACAAAGGGCGACAGCGAACCTAGCTTAGGCGGCCCGAATCCATGGTGAGGTGCTGAGAGGGAGGTCGGATGTGGGGACGATGCAAACTCGACGAAGGTCCTAGGCACAATGGAGAAGTTGGTGGACGCTCGACCGAGTAGTGGCCTAGAGGACACTCTGGTGCTTAAGCTCTGCGCGGTCCAGGCTCTTCGGCTGGAGCTGTCGATGCTGTACTTGCCTCCGACGGACTACAGAGATACATACCCCCGGCCGGCAGGTGTGGGAAAGATCAGGAGCGATGGCCTGTCCGTGACAATGACCGGCCGCTGACAAGGGCCGCTGTCAGCAGAGCATGTCAACTAGCGAGAATGGAGGCGGGCAGACGACCCAAGCAGCGAACGAGCACAAGAGGCGCCGCTGCCGCGAAGCTCCCGACTAGGGCGGATGTTCGCAGAATGCTTTTAGGCAGCAGCTGACTATGAACTAAAGTTTGCTACAAGGGGAGATGGGACGATTGGAACTCGAACTACATGAGCATGAACACGACATGGATGGCCAGCGGTATGCTGACTCTGGAACCTGAACCAATAACCGATGTTCCGCGGTGTATCCACTCCCTGATGGTCAGAACCCAGTGTATGTAATTATGTATCTCAAAGAGGACGAGTGTGACACAGGGAAGGAGGCATGGCCCTGGAATAGGCAAACACAAGCATGAAGCCTGCTGGGCCTTCTCGAGTACACTGACTCGGATCTTGGCCTCCACCAAGAGTTGCAACGTACTGTACTTCGTCCTCTTCCAAGCCCCCGATCGACGATTGCGAAGGACTCGAGATGGCTAACAATGCCATTCACGGGCGGACATCCGCCCCTCAACGCCCCTCCACCTCCGGCGCGCCATGTGTTCTACCGTCCATCCGGGTATAGCGCGAAGCCCACACGCACCAGTGTCACAACCCGTCATCCCGGCGCTGGCTAACTCGGAGATCGCACCGATTACCGAGTGTCGACCCCCTTCGTCTTCTGAGAAGGGCTGGAAATGCAGATATTTTGATGTGACGTGTCACAAGCACAGGGCATCTGCCTGCCCCTCTCGGGGTCGTGGCCTCGCAGCGCGGCTTTGCAAAAGCGGGTGTTGGCGTGTTGATGGCGCCGCGTTGCGGATCATTTAGCGCTACCGGGGCGTGCCGGGAATAGTGTACGGAGTAATACTTGCGGATACCTCCCTGCAGCTGTCCACTGACAGCAGCAAACGTATTCGTCCGCCAGCTGGGATGAAGTGGAACCTGCCCAACGACGTCAGCGTTCTCCCGAGTCGATCCTTCAATTTAATTAATGCGCCTCTTCAAGGAGCCGCAATTGGACTTCCACGCCTCGAATATAACATCTCTTGACCTTCGAAAGCGATGTGAGCAGGGAACTGGCTAGAGCAGTAGTCAACCACAGCGCCCAGACCGCAACGCCCATGTTCAAGCGCATCTCGACTACGCTCGTGAAAGCCATACGCGTTCTGTCCACTTCATCAACGACCGGTTACGCATAGAGCTACCCCGGCGAGCTTTCCCGACTATGGACGACGACATGGCCAGCGCGCCGTCTAGACAACCTAGCTCCGAAAAAGATGTGCGCAGGGGCGATCGCGACGGTCCGAAGCTTGAGAAGAAGCTGGCTATCGAAAGCGCATGCGCGCAGTCAGATATCCCGAGTCTGAAGGCCCTGGCCGAGTCAGAGGGTGGATTTTTGACGGACGATCTGAGGCGGCGAGCGTGTTAGTGTTCCTAACCCTTTGGCCTGTAACATGCACTCTAGTTCACTACTGATGCATGGTCCCTTTCGCCAACGTCCAGGGCCCATCCTCCTCGGCTATGCTCCCGATGCTTCCAAGGAGTCGGCTCCTGCTCCGAGTAACGGCTCGCAGGTTCCCTGGCAGAAGCTACCTCCACATCGTGACGAGTACCAGGTCCAACTCGACGTCGAAAGATCCTTCATCTACTACCCAGACAGTGAGCTCATCCACCCAGATAGAAGCGCTCCGGACTTGTCGCCGTCTAACAAGCCACAAAAGATCTGAGCGACTCAGAGCTGTCGATACGCAAGTCCGAATTGTCAGACCTGATCGTCGAAGTCCTCCGGCGAGACCCGTTCCTGAGCTACGTCCAGGGCTACCACGACATCTGCCAGGTGCTCCTCCTCGTTCTCGAACCCCCCGTCCGAGCTCCCGCCCTCACACGCCTCTCCCTTCTCCGAATCCGCGACTTCATGCTCCCGAACTTCTCCGCGACCACCGCCCAGCTCCGACTCATTCCCGACATAATCAAAGCCGCCGACCCGACCCTCCGCGAGCATCTCGCGGGCACCAAGCCATACTACGCCCTCGCGGGCACGTTGACCATGTACGCCCACAACATAGAGGGATACAGAGACATCGTCCGGCTGTTCGATGTGCTCCTTGCGCGGGAACCCGTGTTCAGCGTCTACCTGTTCGCGCAGATAGTGCTGAGCCGCCGGGAGGAGCTCCTCGAGACGCCCAACGACGACACCACCATGCTCGGCTTCATCGTCTCCAAGATCCCCAAGGAGCTCGACCTTGAGTCGCTCATCTCGGACGCCATAACTCTCTTTGATAGATATCCACCCAGCATCCTCCGCTCGTGGAGGAGCATATCCGCCTCGAGCTGCCTCAAGACGGCGAGGTCAGCTGATTCCTGTGCCACGCAGTCGTTGGAGGATGGACGGCACTTCTTTGAGGCACAGGCGAAGGAGCTACGGCGCGCCGAGAAGTGGGATAAGATCGTGAAGACCGCGCTGTCTTATCGAAAGAAGGCCGGTGCCGTCGGCCTCGCGGCGGTGCTGGTGGGCGTGGCGGCGGTATACCTGCACAAACACCCCGCCCCTGTGAATTATTTAACTGGTGTTTTCCGGCGATGGCTGGTTGGTGGCGCTTAGGTAGATCGGTTATCATAACTTGTCGGAGCAGCGCACGCGTTAAGGGGGGTCGGTAAAACGGCGTTTGGCTTTCCATGATTGTCTCTTACGATCGCCTATATTGGGGATCAAGGCTTATCCCATATTGTTACAATAGAATACCCGATAGACTTAAGATCCACGCCTTGAGCTGAATCGACAAGATGGGCGGTAAAAGGGGCCAAATCCAATCGAGACCGGGCTCTTGGGTATTCCCGTTTCCCAATGTGCGCGGAAGGTTTGCTCCTATGGCCCGGCCGCTTGCTAACGCTGACCCGCCAGTCCCAGCATTGCCGGGCCCACCTGCCCAAGATTCTCCTCAAGCCGGCCTTGCTACGTTACTCCTCTTCCTGAAACGCTGCCTTGAGCCCCTCAAAGTGCTCCAGCTCCTCCTCCGCCATCTTCCCTTCAGCATCACTTATGATAGTGAGGATAAGGGAATAGTTGTTGTAGAGAAAGCGTTCTTGCCTGCGCTTGTCGCTGAACAACTTGGACTGCTTGGTCAGGAAGGCTTCTACTTCGGACCGTAGCCGCCGGAGACTCAAGATGACGGGTTCGTCATCGCCGGCCTCAGTGCACAGTATCAGGATGCCGTGGAGGAACTGCCCGAATCTCTGCGTGACGACGTGGGGGGCTGTCACGAGCTTGGCCTGGTCGCTCGCGGAGCGAGCAGGCGGGCGGGAGGGTATGGAGTTCGTGAGCTGGCGAACAGACTCCCCATGGTGGTTCATGACGAGCTGGAGCCTCGGCCACAGGAGCATGTTCGTCCCGTTTATATACCCGTCTGCAGCGGGTATCTTCCGGCGCTGCAACTCAAAGGCGAAGCGCTGATTTAGCCGAATGCAAAGGAGCAGTCCTAACCCGTCATAGGTCTCGCTGACGAGGGACTTCGTCAAGCTCTGACCAAGGAGGAAGGTCTGGTCGAAGATGAAGTTGAAGTGTTTCGATATCGTCGAGAAGGACATCGCCGGGTAGAAGAAAGTGGTGAGAAAGGTGTACTCGGAAGAGGCGTTGTCTATCAGGGCCAGATTGAAGTTGCGGAACGGAACCTCGAGGTAGTGTGTAGACTTGTCCTCTTCTGCCAAGTAGGACGACAGTGCCGTCTGGTTGCTCGTCTTGAGATGGTCGATACGCCTGCCCAGGTTGAAGGCGTCGTGCTGAGGCCCCGGCGCCTTCGATGCACTCAGTATAGATGACTTTCGGGAGGTATCTTCATGGGCGAGGGCGTCGGTCTTGTCCAATGCATGTAGTTTGATCTTCTCCAGTGCATTGTGGTACCGGGTGAAATGATTGAGATAATACCACCGCATGGTGTTCATATATGCGAGGCATATCTCGTCACCGAGAGTGGGATGATGTTTATAGAGGAAGCTAAAGCCATCTTTAACTCGAAGGAACTTCTGCTGCTGGATGATTTGAGCATTGATCTGAGGCGACCTTATTCCCTTGATTTGGGCAACAAGGTAGTCACGTATCCTCTCGGTTGCCTAGCGGTAGGTTAGCGAGAGGAAGCAGAGTCGGCGAGGAGTGTATCGCCGTACCTTCAGGACCAGATTCTCGAGCAAGGGGCCCAGGTCCGACCAGGCTTTGCTCTTCCTGGAGCCAGGAGAAGTTTTGTGATATGCAGTGGTCCTCTTGTCGATCTCCCCGAGAGCCTTGATCCAAGACTCGTCTATGGGACCTTCTACGACTCTGGATACTGTTTCAGGAGAAACACTGAGTTCCTCTATCACGGGGCCAAGTGCCTTTCCGACAGTCTTCCTGTTCTCCAGCCTCGCGTTGAGGAGTGCCGACCTGTTCTGTAACGTCTCAATGTCGGCGGAGACGGCAGCTAGATCATTCCGAAAACTGGCGAAACTCGATTCGACCGAGTTTAAGACTTCGTCGCAGTCCACGATCGACTTACGAAGGACCTCGAGGGCCTTGTTATCATCCTCGACTAGAAATATCTGTTAGCAAACAGCCGGGCTTATGTACCAGACGTGGGCAGCCTGAGCTCACATTCTCCAATTGTTTGCGCCCTCCGTGGGGCTTCCAGTTCCGACCCCGAGGTGTCAGCAGCGGCGAGTTCCGTAAGGGATAGACCGTCGAGGTCAAAGTCTAGTTCAAAGTCGCTTTCGGTGATCGAATGGTGACCGTTGCCATTGGCGCTATCATCGGATATCTTTGTGCCCAGCAGCCTCTCGAGAATATCTTCTGGTGCCGGGCCTCCTCTGTAACTGCTCGAGTGTTTCAAGCCCGATCCATTCGGCTTCTTCGCGGCACCAAGCAAGGATGTCGTCGAGGAGCTGGACACGAGGGATGTCGACGAGCCGCGGGGTGTCTGACCTGCCCGTTGCGAAGTCACATAAGGGTTGAGGTTACTAGATGTCCGCACTGGTAAGGGCGAATAGGACCGGCTCCCCGGCTGCGAGGAAGGGGTTGGAGGGCCCGATTGCGACGCAAGTCTATCGAGCCACATCGTGACGGTGGCCGGAGGGCCGTTCGCTACTATCTCCGGTGCCGGAAAATGCTCGTGGGCCGCAATGTCATGTTTGTCGTCTTGCGGGACGGGGCAGCGGGCATGGGCGGCCACCAGCGTTGCGATGGAGACGGACGTTCTCGCTGCAGCTCGCCGTGACGTGCACTGGTCGGGTTGGGACAGCTTAGGGTGCTTCAGATGGCTTGGCGTCGCGATTATGATTCGTCCGGGAGAACCCGACAACGTCCACTGGTCCATGCCGACGAGAACCCCAAGAACTTAAGCCGCCGCCCCTTGTTGCGCGCTTGACAGAGCACGGAGTACAATGCACTTGATGACACGTGACCCACCTGCGCAAGTCACAACTAAGGTGATGTATGGAGATTCAATCGGGACTCTTGAGGGACCTAGGGAGGTCTTATTCATCTGTACTTGCGGACGAGCTCCGATAGGTACCTGCTCGTACTATCTAGGTATAGCTCAAGCGGTTGACAGAAATAGATCGACCCCTCTGATGAGTGTAAGTCTGACGAGTTGTCCGGGCACACGACGTGAAACTGCATGAGGCCCCGTACTGGATACAAGTAGATTATTGAACTCTGGGTTCGTCTCGTCAGCCAAGGCCTTGGACGAACAGCGCCCTCGATGACGAAGCTCGTCTTATCACTGATAACCAAGCTCCATGCCGCTGATGGGTAGGTTTAGTTTCGGACTGCCCGCGGTAGCGGACCTCTGGCGTTGAGTAGGATTGCCACACAGAGGGGTCCAATGAAAATTTCCGGAAAGGAAAAAAACATTGGGTTGGCGCCCCCTCTCGGTATTTTGGCCGCTGCTACTTTTTCCCGCCCCGCCCCTCCACAAAGATTAAAACCTCCCCTCCCTAACCCCCATCCAGCACTCTTCTTTCCTGGGAGTCCGTTGTCTCGTCTTTCTTCGTGCTTATCTTCACTTGCCGGCTCGCACCTTCTTTTACTTCTACAATACACCCTTGTATCTCTTTTTCGAATCCGCAACAATGTCTGACGCCGAGGTAAGCATTTACCCGTCCATGCCCGCCGAGAGAAAAGTCGCACCCCGCACCTGCAGCCGTTCTGAGATCTGCCCCGCGTTGGCTGAGAATCTGCGAATGGCAACATGGGACCATCGCGAGGACAGGTTCCGGCGATGGCCATCATTGCAGCCATCGTCGTCGACTTGGGGATCAAGTTTTGTTGGAGCTGTGGTTTTTGGCGCATGTGACATGTACTAACATATCCGATTCCCAGCACGAGCACGTTTTCGACACCCCGGGTGATGCCGGTGCGTCGACCACCTTCCCCATGCAGTGCTCTGCCCTGAGGAAGAACGGTCACGTCGTCATCAAGGGCCGCCCCTGCAAGATTGTCGACATGTCGACCTCGAAGACTGGCAAGCACGGCCACGCCAAGGTCCACCTTGTCGCTCTGGACATTTTCACTGGCAAGAAGCTCGAGGATCTGTCCCCCTCCACCCACAACATGGACGTCCCCAACGTCATGCGCCGCGAGTACCAGCTTGTAAGCTTGCCCCCTCCCGATTCTCCTCGAGCCGTATTTCTTCACGCGCGTTCCTAGACGCGGTAAAGTCGCCAGGTCTTAACACGTATTGTCAGATCGATATCTCCGACGATGGCTTCCTCTCTCTCATGAACGACAATGGCGATCTCAAGGATGATGTTGCCATGCCCGAGGGCGAGATCGGTGACAAGATCACCAAGCTCTTCAAGACCGATGAGAAGGATACCAGTGAGTCCACCCGGACCCCAATCCTTTTTCAATCCTCTTCACCCTATCATGTACTCGACAGCGTAGTTGCTTGTGTACCTCCGACCTCGTGGTGCTAACATGCGATGCGCAGACGTTGTTATCCTTACTGCCATGGGCGAGGAGGCCGCCATTGAGGCCAAGGAGGCTCCCCGCCAGGGTTAAGCTCTTTTCCTTTTAACGAAACCGACACTTGCGGCTGCAAGGGGAAACCCAATTCACCGTAATCGACTCTGCCTTGTCTGGGAGACGTCTATTCGGCGTCTCCTTCGGTAGTTATCGTGGGTAATGGTCTGGCCCGGGCTAGAACGGTGCCTGCGAGGGGACTGGGCTAGGAAGGATTCGGTGATGCCGGCATGAAATTCAATGGGGATCGATGCAACAGTTGCACGGTGATGATTAATTTACGTCGAGTTACTTTCACGTACAACGTCACGATTCGCCCCGCCCGCCGCCAGGTCGTTGGGGCGAGGACGGGCAGTGCAATGCGGAAAATTACGAGAATTTCCCCAAGTTTTTCGAGAGCCACCCCATGCTGTGTTGCTGTGCGTCGTGCTCGTCCCGGAGCGCACTTCCGTGCCTGCGTGGTTGTGATTAGGTCGGTATTGCGTCGCGATGTGATGTAGATGTAGTCGCGTTTTTTGGCGATACATGTACTCTGGGCCCTTCGTTTCGGCATCGGCGCCGTCTTACACCCGCAATTCCTCAGCCTTGAACCTGTAAATTGCGACTACCAACATTCCGATCATATTGATACTGGTGTCTTGATTCTCCCACGGATGCTGTTCCGGATGATTTCACTCCTACTTGGTTGCCCGTGTAAACTCCACTGCTGTAGCCAGGACACCTAAAACTTTACCGCCTCGTTTCTTCGTCATCGCTCATTTATTTATCTTCTTCCCACCTGCTTCGCACCACCAACCTAGACCATGATCTGCCCTGCGATTCGCCAGAGACGCGCAGCTGGACCATGGATGAACCGCGGGTATTAAAACGATTCCCTCGCAACGAGGGCTGCTCGGAGTGCCGCGCCAAAAAATGGTACGTCGAGAACGGATTCCGGTACTGCCAGAACGGGCACCGCGTGCAGTCGTGGGTGGAGTTCGACGCCACTGAGGAGGACGTTCGGGGCCTGGGACAGGTGACGAGGCGGAAGAAAAGCGACGCGGAGCGATACGGGCCGAGGAGGCGATTGGTCGGGGCGGCGGCGCGGACTCTGTTCCTGGAGTGCCTGCAGATCATACTGCGGAGACAGGTGGCCTGGCTGATCCAGGAGGAGAAGCATCCCGCCGAGCTGGAATCCGTCGTGAAGGACCTGTGGGATCTGCGGGTGCGCGGTTGTCCGAGGGAGGAGGACGACGACGACAAGCGCGATGTCAAGTTCCACAGCTCACAAGACGACTTGTCCGCGCCGGATGAGAACGGGGATTTTACTGGGAAAGAAGAGAGCTGGGACCCTTCTACTGGGTCCAAGTGGCCGATACCCAGCGTTGTTGAGACTCTGGTGCTATGCTATTTTGCCTGTCTGCTCTTGCGAGTACCGACGACCCTCGGTGACATACGCAACTGGGCGAACGGTGGACGGATGCCCTATAAGAAAGCTGTATTGCGCCCGCCCCCATCTACTGCTCTGTCTCGCTTCACACATACTGATACACTTGACTTAGTATCTCGACCTCCCCAGAGTCGCCCGTTACAGGCTGCCCACTACGGTATACCTGTCCCTGACGGGCCTGGAGCGGACAGAGCTGGCTTCGGACGGGCTGCACTCGAGAGCACTTAAGATGGCTCTTGGGTATCGGTTCAACTACAGCCTCGAGTTTCCGTCGCTGAACGCGATACCGATCTGTATTCGATATACCCAGCGTCTCGCCCTGCCCAGTAAGCCACGCAGATCCCCTGTTCCCGGAGCTTCGGAGTACTAACAAGAAGTAGTCGAGGTTGTTCATGCCACAAGAACGATGCTTAGAGGGTTGGATATCGAGCTCTCGCTGCCTTCCGGGCGTACTCGGCTGCGATTGATTGACGTCCCGGAGATATGCTTGATTGCCGCCATTGTAGTCGCGGCCAAACACTTCTTACCCTTCCCGACTAGAAAGGGAACATCATCATCCCAACAAGGTAAGGACCACCCGCATATGGACTGGCATAGATGGAGCGATCTCATGCGGCCCGCTGTGGAGAACCTCCAAAGGAAGCCTCCTGCAAAGGCTTCCGGGGACGTTGATGGAGAATGCCTTGCCAACGCGGATGAGGCTACGTTCGATGCTGTGCTGGCGCTACTGTCTCCCGACCAAGGCGAAAACGGGGAAGAGGGTAGGCTAAGATGTTCCCGCTCATACAGGTGCGCGCGCTAACCTGTACTGGCTCAGATATCGAGGCAAATTTGGGGGTACTGCTGTCAAAAAGCGAGGAAGCGACACCTCGATTCGAATCTAGAAGGGCGTTTACTGAAGAGGACACGATCCTCTTGCACAAAGCCGTTCAAGAGGAGGGCGTTAGTTTCACCTCGAGAGCGGCTATCCATGAGAGTACGCCGATGGCCCGCAAAGAACTGTCGAAAGAACCGGCGTGGCGTGCAGTTGAAGATCTGCCCGACATTCCCAAAATGCTATACCAGCTTGCAGGTGAGTGTGACGTCTCATTTACAGTCGTACTCTCGTCGATTGTGTCCACTAACACCTGCTAGCGATATACTCGGGGTTGTCGTTGAAGTCGATGGTCAGAGCCGCCGATATGTTTGAGTTGAGGTTGTCAAGCTGGGAGCGGCAGCAAGCTCGGCAGAAAGGATCTTGAGGACGAGTAGCAAGTTATAAGTGATACCCAGTAATATAATGCCATAAAATGTCCTATGCAACACCTTCGCAGCGAGTGAAGCTTCGTGGAGTCCTGGGTCCGTCGGGGAGGACCGGCTCGGAGATTTGTCTTACGAATGGCGGCACTTGCACTGTGCTACCGGCCGTAGCGGCGGCGGCCCCCGGCCCCGGAATAACCGATGGGGCCACCCCCACCAACTGTGGACGGTCGGTGGCACCGGCCAAACCAGGTAATACACGTGACCTAGGGCTTTTTGGCGGAATCTTGCTCAGTGCCTTCAAGGAATCTCGCCAAACCCCGCCAAATTTTCAACGTCACCAAGTAGTTGCATCCAGTCTCGCAAACCGCCGACAAGAGTAAGTGAATGCCCCCAACGTCGAGATACGCCGGCTTTCAATCACCATTCATGTGCTGACCGTTTAAATAGTGCAGATGTATGTCCCGACCGCGAACCTGCGCACCGTCCCGATCTCGAGTTGCTGACCGATTTGGACAATAGCTTCGTCAAGACCCTGACGGGCAAGACCATCACCCTCGAGGTCGAGTCCTCGGACACGATCGACAATGTGAAGTCCAAGATCCAGGACAAGGAGGGCATTCCCCCCGACCAGCAGCGCCTCATCTTCGCTGGCAAGCAGCTCGAGGACGGCCGGACCCTCTCGGACTACAACATCCAGAAGGTGCGTGAGAGCACGATGGGCTTGACGCTCGTGGCCGCCTCCGGTGCCTTGTGTGCTGGAAAACGAATCAGCGGAAAACGGTTCTGACGGAATAATCGCAGGAATCCACCCTTCATCTCGTCCTCCGCCTCCGTGGTGGTATCATTGAGCCCTCGCTCAAGGCTCTCGCCTCCAAGTACAACTGCGAGAAGATGATCTGCCGGAAGTGCTACGTAAGTGCAACCGAGGCGATTCAACTTGCGCCGGAACTCTAGTGCTGACCAGCCGCAGGCTCGCCTACCACCCCGCGCGACCAACTGCAGGAAGCGGAAGTGCGGTCACTCGAACCAGCTCCGCCCCAAGAAGAAGCTCAAGTAAACTAGAAAACCTTGGGGATTTGGGGCACCGGGACATCTTTGTTGGACGCGGCGTCTGGAATCATTTTTTCTGGCATTGTGGGGAGGAGAGGACAGGTGCGGAGCAAACACGGCATGGTCTTTTCTTGCGCGTCGGTTTGGCATTGTACTTCTGGTAGCCTCGACACGGTTCAAGGATGGCCAGAGCTAGCTCGATAAAGAAAAAGAGTAGTCATGTGCCCTCCGATCTCCTGCTCTCCGTGAGCCGGCATTGCTCGTGGGCTGTCCCGGCATGCCGAGGGCTAGTACATAGCTGGTGGTCAAGGAAACTAAGCTGTTCCGCAAGCCATTTGTCTGTGTCCAAAGGCCGCCCTATGAGTACAAGTAAATAGTCCCTCTCCCTAAACGATCTGGATCAACAGTGAATCTATTCCATCGTAGCCATCTGGTGATTTCCTTTAGTCCCTGTGTCGCGCTTAATTGGACGGCGAATTGTGCGGCCCATGAAGGGTCCTCGGATAAACGTCGGAGCTAGAGCTCCGGTTGACGTGGATGTTCACGTATGCCACCCAAGGGAAGCGACACTCGTCACTCGAACAGGCATCAACCTCAACGACTAGAATCTCTCAAAATGGCGAATACAGGCTACGACGTGGTGGTAGACGTGGATGACGATGTTAGCGAACCCAACCACCCCTATACTACAACCTTGTCCTAACTGCTTCATAGGGCGACCTCGGCCGCACCGACCTCCAAGACGACCTCGAATTCCACAACTCCACATTCTCCGAGCCGACAGCGACGGGCCGGAAACCGGCGTCCTCCCCGGGGCTCCCCCCTCCGGTAACAGCGCCGTCTGGAGGCGGCGGGAAGCGCATGCTATGGACGATAGGCTTCTACGCGCAGTTCTTCGACGTTGACACCTCAGCCGTGCTGTCGCGGTGTTGGGCCGCGCTGTTCCCGCGGGCCAACTTCCTGGACGTGCTCGAAGGGAACCCGGACTTGTATGGGCCGTTCTGGATCGCCACGACGGTTGTGTTGATCCTGTTCCTGGGCGGGACGATTAGTGAATGGGTGTCCGCGGAGAAGGACGTTCCGTTCGTCTACAACTTTAAACTGCTAAGCGGTAAGCCTCGTCGCCGAAACGGGCCGTGACATGCCTGCGACCCTCTGAATTGGGTTCTAACATTTGTGCTCCCTACCTAGGCGCCGCCGGCCTCATCTACGGCTACACCCTCTTTATCCCCGTCGCCCTCTTCGCCGTCCTCCGCTACTTCGGCTCCGAGGCCGCCAACCTCCTCGAGTGCTGGGCGCTCTACGGCTACGCGAACCTCATCTGGGTGCCTGTGGCGCTCATCAGCTGGTCGCCCATCGACATACTCAACTGGGCATTTGTAGCTGTCGGCTTCGGCATGAGCACGACGTTCCTCGTGCGCAACCTGTACCCCGTGCTCAGCGCCACCGAGCGCCAGACGAGCAAGGTGTTGTTGATTGCCGTCGTGGCACTGCACTTTGGACTGGCGCTGACGGTCAAGTTCTTATTCTTTGCGCACAAGAGCCCGCTGCATCCGGATGACCCGACGCCGATTGGCGACTAGGGGTGAGGATTGCGGAATATACGAAACTAAGGGAGGCGGCGGGCAATAGCTTACTTGCAGGGGCTGGGCTGGTCGTGACGGTATAAGGGGGAGTGGCTGGCGTTTTTAGATCGGATAGGGCCAAGTACGAGGGAATATCAACAAGTGTACAGTAGCATTGTAAGCGTCTATGTTCAAGCAGGTCTTAGCACATTCAAGATATATTTCACGGATAGCCTCCACTGCAAAAGTGATGCTGAGGGGTCGTGTTCCGAGTCATGTTTCCACGGCACTAAATGATCCCTCAAATCCGTCTCGAGCCACCTAGGAGATCACGAGCTCTACTGGTTATCCCAAATATCCCCACTCCCATCGTACACCTCCGCCTTCCCCCCTTTATCCGCCCACTCGAGCCAACTGCCGGCGTAGTCCCCGACAGTCTTATACCCCGCGTCAGCCGCCAGCTGCGCCGCGGAGCGGCCCCTCACGCCCGCCTTGCAGAAGAAGACTAGCTCGGGCGCGTCGGGGCCCTCGGTGGGGGGCTTCTCGAAGCCGAAGAGGTCGTGGAACTGCTCGGCAGGCAGGTGGAAGGCGTTGGGGTGGGTTACTATCGGGATGTTAAGGGACGTCGGGATCGTGCCGGTTGACTTCAGCTCGTTTGGTTCGCGAACGTCTGGTGCGGTGTGTTTAGTTGATCGTGACTCTCTGACGTCGAAGGTGAGGTGGGAGAAGTCGACACCGGGCTACTAGGATCGGTGTGGACGTAAGAGGGCTGTGAACTTACCTATTAGGAGCAAGTTCTGCGGTTTCGTCTCGGAGATCTCCTTGATCTACAAACTATAAGCTAGCCGCTCGCCCCAAGAGACCCCCATCCAAGCTTACCATATCAAAATCCCACTTCTTCGGCTCAAGCGGCGCCGCCCCCTTCGCAGCACCAGCGCTCTTCTCCCACCTCACGCCAACGGTTCCGAAGCTGCGCGCATACTGGGCGGCAGGGTACCTCGCGCTGGCAGCCGGTCTGCTGCAAAGGCGTGTCGCGGAGACGGGTCGGGCGAGCGCGATGCGCAGGGCCGAGCGGAGCGGCGCCGCTGTTCGCGTCGAGGCCATTGTCTGGTTTAGCGGCGCGTTAGGGAAAACCGAGGACTAGAAAAGGGCGAGGAGATGCGATAGCTGGTTGACGAGGCTTGTTAAAGGTACGGGGTGTGACGCTGGAGGGTTGTCGGCGAGTTTGTCGGGAGTTCGAGGTGCAAGCCGGAGCTTTGGGAGCCGTAGCCGGGACCTGTGGTGGGCCAGGCAGAAGCTACCGGATTACGTCAATTTTCCGCCTCGATGCGCGCCGCTCCGGGTCAGTCATTTCTCTACACAAATATTGTCCAATATAACTGTTTGTATTAAGGATCCTATAATACCCGTCCCAAAGCCGAGGACCAAGTTCAGGCAACATGATGTCACTCTTGACAACCTGGCTCAATTCCCCGACCTCATACCCGCTCTCCTCCAGCCCTCGGGCTACCCCATCCCTATGCCATGACCCTCTTGCCATGGCCCAACAGAAAGAATCGAATACGAACAAAGAAGGGGAAGACAGGACCAATGTGCTCGTGAATAGATATTACAATTAGGTAGGAGGGAAGTATGGCCCATTGGCTGGTGACCCTCGTTAACAAACGAGCCAATAACGCCCACGCGATGGTTTCCAGAAGGCGACCATTAAGGAACGCCAAGCCGACCCAATGTGGTACGAAGGGGTGACAGAAGACGTCAGTCAGCTTGGTGGTGTCCAAGCCGCACCTTCACTTCTCCGCAGCTCGACACCGAATACGAACGCCGTTTTGCAGGGCACAGAGATACACTGACGGGGTGATGACGACTGCGCCTCAAGTCGGATATATACCCGCTATCCCCTGGTGAACTGGGCTCCGTTCCAAGCTGGCAAGCCCCGCGGCTTACCACTTCCTCTCCTGGAACGTGAGCGGGCAGTCGTCCTATGCCTCGTTAGTTTCTGCTCTCCAACTCCTCCAATTCACGGTCAAGCGTATAAAGAGGTACTAACCTTGGGGAAGATGGTCGCAAACACCTTGATCTCCTCGGACAGGGGCGTCGGGTGGTGCGTCCAGTCGAGCTGAAGCGACGCTTTTCCGATCATGAGCGCGAGGTTCAACTGGGCGTACTGTTGACCGATGCAGTAGTGGGGCCCGGTTCCGAACACGAGATAGTTCTTCATGCCCTTCAGCTCAGCATCGCCCGAGTAGTACCGCTCGGGGTCGAAATCGTCGGGGTTCTTGTACACGTCGGGATCCCTTAGAGCCAGGAAGGTCGTGGGAATCACCATGGCGCCTGGAAACAAGGTACGTCAGCTTTCATGGGCGCCGTCATGGGGATGGGGCCGCCGTAATTCTGGAGACTCACCCTTCGGAACAGTGTAGGTGTCACTAATAGGGAAAGGCTTCTTGGCCAGGTAAGGAACCATCAGAACTGGGGGCCGGTATCGAAGAAGCTCGCGAACGACGGCACGAGTGTACTTCATCGACTCGAGCTGATCCATGTTGATAGCCCCGTTGATATCGCCGTTCCTCGTCTGCAGGTTCTCCTCGCGAACCCTGTCCAAGACATCGGGTCTTTGGGCCATGGTCTGGAACAGCCACGTCGCGGCGCTGCTGGTGGCATCCTGGGATGCGAACAGGAAAGCGAAGAGCGTCTGCGCAATCTCGTAGTCGTTGAACCACCTGACCAAGGGCGCCGGCTTCGTCATGCCCTCGGTTGATTCGCCCGTCTCCTCAGCCTCGCGCCACTTCTTGGAGTCCACCATTGCCTGGACCCAGGCGTCCAAGATGCAGTCGGGCTTTCCGCCAGCAGAGATGCGAACCTTGCTCTTTGCCGCGCAGGCCGAGAACTCCTTGAGGACGATGTCTGCGGCCTTCTTCCCGTACCACGTCTTGGTGTAAGGAATGATGATGGGGAAGTTCACGAGCTCCAGCGCCGCGGTGATGAGGTAGTAGTCGTCGGCGATCTTCTTGATGGACTCGTCTGAGATGTAGTAGCCGACGAAGGTGCGGCATGAGACGGCGCACATGAGCTCGCGGAACTCGGCCATGAAGGGGATCGGCTTGCCGTCGTTGTCCTTGGTGACCTCCAGGAACTTCTTGAAGTACGTGTTGTACACTTCCTCCTGGCCGGGCAGGTAGCTGTCGAGGGCCTTCTTCGTGAAGAGGCTGTTGAGGCCCTTGCGGAAATCGATGTGCGGGCGCCCGTCCAGGAACACAAAGTTGTCGGATCCGAGCAGCTTATGAGCGACGTCGACGACGCAAGGCTTAACGTACGCGGGCGAATTGAAGATCTTGCGGGCCATATCCCGAGTCGAGGCAATGACGACGAACCTGAGCTATCGGTTAGCTACCGGCCTACGGTGGACGGTAGACGTAGTAGGTTTCGCGGACATACTTGTGGAAGACCGAGACGCAGCTCAAGGGCCCGCTGACCCATTTCGCATAGTACTCCTCGAACTTGGGGTTGACCGACTCGAGGAACGGGCCCATGAAAGGCAGTTTCATCGCGGGGCCGACGATGGAACCCTTCTTCACGATGTACATTACTACAGACATATACCGTTAGCGCCAGTAGTCGGTTGTCCGAATGCGCCGGACCTGCGCATGTCAACATCGTCTTACTCTGGTCATAGGCGACCAGGACGGCCAGAAGGGTGAAGAAGGCCGTCCATGGTCCAGTGTTGGCGACGGCGTCAAGGATCTGGTCAACCTGAGGGGGGACCGAGACTCCGGCGTACTTGGCGTTCGCCAACATGGACGTGACGGTGGTGTTGGACGCCATTGTTGGTGAGGTTAGAGATGCGCGCCGAAGGAGTGACAGACGCGCTGGGTGGTGATTCGCGAACAGAAGCCAACAGTGATGGTGACCACAACAGCGCCGCGATGTTCAGCGTCAACGCGAGAGCCTCCGACGTTCGTTTGTGGGTGGGGTTGGAGCGTTTCCCTGACCTGTCGCGCGGTGCTCTCGGGGCTCGGGGGAAGGTGGGGATGAAAGAGTTTTTGAATCCCCGAGTGTACAAGTACGTGTACCCGGTATGCTTAGGGGGTGGGGCGTTAATACCCTCGCAGATCCACCGAGCGCGCGCGTCGTGGGCGGGAGATAAGTAATAATACTACGAGTACCGGGTGGTATTAATTTGAGTCCGAGTCCATTCACCTCGGAGACACACTTGCGCTTGCTAAGATGGATTGGGCTTGACAACAAATTATCACTGTCCAAGTACCTATAAAGTATCAACCGACGGCTTTTCTGCAGGTCCAAAGGTAGGCAGAGTACCAAACGAGAGACCCCGGAGAGATATGGCTTTATCATGGCGCATCGCCCTTCCCCAGAACCCTGCAATTTTTTGTTGGGGTGGATGGGATGATGGCTTGTTATATTACGACGTACGGCAAGGTACCTTGAAGCAGATGGCACGCGAGTAAGTTCTTCTACGCGCCTCCCCTGTTACTGGTCAGGTCCGTCCGGCCCGTGGTCCAGGCGTGGGTGGGTACTTTACCGGATGATGCGGGGCTGCAGACGAAATCTGGCGTGAGCTTGAAAACATCGAAATCTTATTCGCGCCCCCAATTCCACATCCAATGCCGAATGGAATGGCCCCTGAGTGAGGTGCTCCTACCCTCGCCTGAGCGGCGATGATAGTGAAGTATACCGCAAATAATGGCATTGCGAGTCTCTTACGGAGGTGACGCCTAACTTGAGAGTGGATCGGAAGCGAGGCAGCTGGTTGCGACGCACTCTGCTTTCAATTAATCGACCGCTGTGTCGTCGACTATGACGCCATGGCCTATATCCAGAAACAGTCTTGTCTGGAGCCTGAGGCTGTTATCGAATGTTGGAGGAAGGAGTGGCCCCGATGCTCCCGCGGGAAGGTCCACCTAGGGGTACTTCAATGGTACCCGGCCTGGGACAGGGCCCACGAAGCTCAATCATTCGCCAATCCGGCCGGCCCTGGCCCGATTTGGCTGACAGGCTTAAAGATGGTCGCATTTCCAGACCCGCACTTGCCGTCCGTTCCATTTAGCGCACAAGATTCGATCAATTGGAACGAGGTGCTACCTTTTATCAGTACTCCGGACTGAGTAGTTGCCGAGAGACCGATGGATCACGGAGAAGCTGTTTAATAGGTACTTGTAAGGCGAAACCAAAACCGCGCAGGGCGCGCTGCTGCACAACTGGTGGGGATTAATGAAACATGGATGGGAACGGCTAAGAATGCGACTCTTCACCTCACGTATCTGATCATTGCTGGGCGTTTTGCACTCCTCCTCGGCCGATCTAAGTTCGTTCTTGAGATTGAAAGATGCATGCTGAATACGAATACGACAGCCAATCATATGCATTAGGACCGTATTAATAACGTGCATCCCGAGTGTTCACACTCAGGTCCGACGCGGCTTCTTCGTCCAATGTCGCCTTCGGGGTTTCCATCGCTCCGGGATTCCGAGATGCGGAGAGATAGTCTTTCTCCGAGCCGTTCACCGCCTGCACGGACTGCTGGGACCCTTCGATTCGAGATCGAGAAGGACGACTCATACGAACATGAACTAGATGTCTATATCTAAGTATACATGGTGGTGGCATCCCGTCTTTGTGATCCAGTCCGCATTAATGCGCAGCGACGGCGGTGTCTTTGTTCCCCTCCGGCTCCTCGAGCAGATCTACCCCAACCCTCCTCAACGCGGTGACGGCCCAGTCCGGGTAGCGGGTCTTCTCCGGATATAACCGTCCGAAAAACTCCCTGATGAACGCGGGAAACTCGTCGGCGATGATGGCCTCCCTCGCTTCCCTCATGAGATTGAGTTGATAGTGGACATTGTGTATCGTCAAGTAGTGCGCCGCAACCGTTTCCTTCCCAACATTGTGGTGGATGAAGGCTCTTGTCACGCCCAACCCGTCGGGCCCGGGCCTGCAGCACTTGCACCCGCAGCCCTCTTCGATGGGAGAGAAGTCCGTAGCGAACGCCGCCTGCCGCATGTTCAGGACACCACGTTTTGTGACGGCGTTTCCAAACCTCGCTGTTCTCGTCGGCCACACGCAGTCAAACATGTCCGCACCCAAAGCCACACTGACGACGAGATCCTCGGGGTACCCGATTCCCATGACATAGCGAGGCTTCAGCTCGGGGAGGAGTTCGGTGCAGGTCTCTACAACCCGGCAATAGTCGTCTTTCGCCTCGCCGCCGCTCAAGCCTCCGATGGCGATGCCCGGAGTATCTCGCGCTAACATCTCCCGGCAGCATTCTCTCCTCATCTCCAGGTCCAACCCCCCTTGGATAATGCAGAAGAGGTTCTGCGTAGATGGGTTCTTGTGGGCAGCGATGCACCGATCGAGCCACCTGACGCTCCTCTCCATGGCCTCCCGCATGCGCGCCTTGTCTGGAGAAGTTGTAACAATGACATCGTCGAGCTGCATCATGATATCACTACCAATGGTGTTCTGCAGGTCAATAGAGTGCTCCGGGGTGAGCAGCATTGGCGACCCATCGTGGGGACTGGAGAACTTGACGCCCTCCTCTGTGACATTGGCGAGCTGGAGCAGGCTCACCATCTGGAACCTATACGAGAGGGTCAGCCATGGCTGGTCGCGAATTTTGTGCATAAGCGGAAAGCACGACGGCGGCACTTACCCGCCACTATCTGTTAGGATGTTGTGGTTCCACCCCTGGAGCTTGTGAGCGCCTCCGATTGCCGCTAGGACGTCTTGACCTGGTTTCAGGCCAAGATGATACGTGTTATTTAGGCATAACCGGCAACTTGTGTCCTCGAGCTGCTCCGGCGTCAGGCCTTTGAGAGATGCCTGTGTCGCCACGGGCATGAAGATGGGAAGAGGAACCGTGCCGTGAGGCAGAGTTAACCATGAGGCTCGAGCCCGTGTTGTCTACCCGTGATTGTCAGTTCTGCAACCGCCGAGCTTAAGAATCGTGGTAGGCCTCACCGAGCAGCGAGCAACCAGTTCAAAGGTGAGAGCTGCCGAGGAGGCGACGTTGGCGGTTGTAGATGCCATCTTTCGCGCGAGTGACATTCCCCGGATCAGATACTCCTCCTACCCGAGCGGTGGAAGATCCCTCGGAACTGAGAATGACGACTTTCTGTTAAGCCGAGCGTGATGCAGATAAGGCCGAGAAGTGTAAGGCAAGCGATGAAATCCGTCGACGAGCAACTTCTGCGAGAGAAAATCGTGTGTGGTTTTGAACTTGAGCGATTCGACTCCGTAGCCGCAAACTCTCCTCACTCAAAACAAACGAGATAAGAGTGATTCATTTGCAGGCTTACCTGGACTTAGACAAAGAGCAAGGACAGTTTTGTTATTTGAAAGGCCTCTCGTCTTTCACTTCGATCTTCCCTTCGCTTGGAAGCGGGACCCCGGAAAGTGCAATTCGAGGTGGAGTCGGGGTTAAGGCCGGCCCTCTCAACTGGTGGCACCTGTTGACTTGGAAGGGCTAATTGGCCAATCATGCGAACTGCATCCCCGGATCTGGCGAGCGCTTCGTCTCAAATTTTACGACACCGCGAAAGACTCCATCGCCAGGTCACGGTGCTTCCTGACGCCTGTTATCTCCGAGCCCAAAACACCCGGCTCCCCCGATAGCAAAAATGGCAGCCCGCCCGTCGCGGGGCGCGTCCCTGCTGAGGGCGTCGCGCATGTTCTCGATGCCTAAACCGCTCCGAATCCCCGACTCCGGCCTTGGTCTTAGCAACCACTCCGACACGGCCACAACACCCTTCCCGCTCCACCTCTCGGTAACGACAACGGAGAAGTCGCGAGTCACCGGTGACTGGGGTTTAAAGCGGTCCCTGCCGCTCCGCCAGACCACCAAGAGCTCCACTCCCGCCGTCCGCGTCAAGCATGTCGACTCGATCGAGGCCATCACCGACTATGCCTCC
This sequence comes from Scopulariopsis brevicaulis, assembly GCA_017657125.1. NCBI lineage: Eukaryota > Fungi > Ascomycota > Sordariomycetes > Microascales > Microascaceae > Scopulariopsis > Scopulariopsis brevicaulis. The sequence continues at coordinate 37,468 of JAGFNX010000187.1, forward strand.
GCCTCGGACCACACGCTTACGCTCGAGAAGTTCCACGAAATGGGCCTTCCCGTTTCGGCGCCCGTCCTGAGATACGAGAAACAGAAGGAAGGGAAGGTGTCGGTCTTCGAGGAGAACGTCGATCGCACCGCGAGATCGGCGGAGGAAGAGAGCACCGGCGCGAAGAGGTGGAAGTTCGATGGGCCCTGGCTGGCGAGCTTGTCTGAGGACGAATTCAACAGGTTCTTGGCGACTACGGTCCGGTCTAGGAAGGCCGAGTTCAGGAAGTTCCTGCGTCAGCGCCGCGCCGAGGAGTTGACTCATGCCGCGGCGCAGAAGGCGATAGATCAGGGGGCCACCCCGCCCCCCCCGGTGAACCCCGAGGGTATCACGCCTGCAGAGCTCACGGACTATATTCGAACACTTCGTGCCGACCGCAACGTGCTCTACGGGCTCATGGGGCGGTTCCTGGACCTTGCTCCCATCGCACCCCCGCAGACCTCGACGAACGTATGGGCAAACAGCCTTGATGGAACGCTTCCTCCCGTCAACCCGTACGCGCAGGAGGGTCCTCCTGTTTGCCATCCTTCCGCCGGTCTCTCTTACCTCAGGACATCCGCCTATGTGGAGAACCACCCGCTCTACGGACCCCAGAAGCAGCACAGCCCCGTCTTGTCGAGGGTCCTCACCCCCCAGAGAGGGCCCGAGCCTCCGAAGTTGGGCGTTGGTGGATTCGTCGCGAACGTTCCTCCGGGCACTACTTCCTTCGTGCAGAGGTACCGCGATTACGATTCTCGAAGCAAGGTCCAGGGCCTGTCGACCTTTGATCCGACGGTTCCCGGCGGCGCGTCGGTTTACCTGGTCCCGCAGAGCGCCAAGATCTCCCATAATGGTAGCGTGGTAGTCAAGGTGAACGAGGCTACCCCCGAGGCCCAGCTGGTAAAGAAGGAGCTGGCTGGTACCGGTGAGATCTACCTAGAGAAGAAGCGGGAGCCCGCTACAGGCCACGAGGCGCAGGCAACGCACTCCAGAGGACAGCGTCCGGAGTGGAGCCAGAACAGGAGGCCTCATCGTGGAACCAGGAGTGTTTTGGGAAGCTCCGAAAGCTACGGCCTCGACCGATGAGTGCGGGCATTTTCGGGCTGGGGAGCCGCTGCAGCATGTTCATGCAAGGCGCGTGAACGTGTCTAGGCATCGAGCCTCAAGAATGTACTTTTATAGAGATTAAACCATGTATACATATCTGAATCTGGAATCTTGAATTTTAATGATTCGGTGTACCGAACATGTGCCACATCGCCAACGACCGATTTCCTTAATCGGTAATAATACGACGACACTGGGACCGTATGCGACGAGTGGTAATGCCGGACCGACGAGCAGCTGGCATGGCTGTCAAAATCACGTGATCGTTAATATTCCAGTCCACATGGCCGTAGGGCACACGGCAGGGTAAATTTTCGGAGGACCATTTCCATGCGCCCCACCACCTCACAACACAAATTCTTGACAGCCATCTAACGACTCCTCCGGACTCACCTTCACACCCCGTTCCCAACCATCTAACCCGCCAGCCGCTCAAACACCGTCAAAATGGGTCGCGTCCGCACCAAGACCGTCAAGAAGTCCGCCAAGGTCATCATTGAGCGGTACTACCCCAAGCTCACCCTCGACTTCGAGACCAACAAGCGCATGTGCGATGAGATCGCCATCATTTCCTCGAAGAGGCTACGCAACAAGGTCAGGATCCCGGAACAAGGCGAAACATCTGGCTCTGGAGACAGGATGGAATCCTAACTTGCGAATTGTTTAGATTGCCGGCTACACGACCCATCTTATGAAGCGTATCCAGCGTGGTCCCGTCCGCGGTATCTCCTTCAAGCTCCAGGAGGAGGAGCGTGAGCGCAAGGACCAGTACGTCCCCGAGGTCTCCGCGCTCGACTTCACCCAGAACACGGAGAGCGGCCAGCTCGACGTCGACACCGAGACCAAGGACCTCCTCAAGACTCTTGGCGTATGTGCCCCTTTCGAACCACTCGAGCGAGGAAAACATACTAACGTCTGGCTTCTCGCTACAGTTCGATGCCATCCCCGTCAACGTTGTCCCCGTCACGCAGACCCAGGTCCAGGACCGCCCTGGCCGCAGGTTCGGTGGACGTCGCGATTAGATTTAATGGTTACGGCTGGTCATGACAAAAAAAGGGAAACAATATGGGAATCGGTTCATTTCTACACGGCGTGTAGTGAGTTCGAGTTAGGTCTGGAATTGCAGGATCATTCTCCCTCAAAGGTGTCGCTGATTCTCGAGTGCACACTCGAGATGACGCTTGATTGCCAATACTTGTCCCTTTTCGCTTGCGGGCAGCCACTGTGACATAGTGTCTGAACTTGCTGATCTTCACAGCTCCGCTGTCGTGGTGCTGTCGAGATATTTCACCTTTCAGAGCTTAGCGCAACAACCCCAAGGCGCGGGTCGTAGCAAGGCGTCGTTAGCCCAATGCGCCTGCCTGGGTAGTCAACTAGTTGACAATGCCCATCCGTGAGTATCCCGTGTGTATCATCCCATTGCACTCAAAGAAAGATCAGTCTTGCTTGGCATCGTCATATATCAAGCGTCCTCTTAGGCTGGTATCCCTCGAGCTTAAGGTGAGCACCCTCCTCGTACTCTGGGGCGTCGGGGTCCATGTCCGTTGGAGGCCTTGTAATCTCCTTGGGTCTCAGGGTTACTTCTAGTAGAGGCCCTGATTCACCATCCCCACGCTCCATCGCGAGGGCGGCCGCGTCCTCAGCCGCCTTTGTCTGACTTCGCATCTCCTGCTTCTGAGTTTCAGACTTGGGCTCGGGTTTGGCGCCGTCCTGGAGGATCTCGATATCTATATCGGGAGCCCCCACACGCTCCCAGGCCGCAGTCTCGTTGAGCTGGACCTTGACGTAGAGCGCATGGCGCGCGCAGAAGTCGGAGCACCACTGCTCGTGCTCCTTCCTGTTCACGATGTCGAAGTCTTTGCTGCCAGCGCCGACCAGCTTCCAAGCCCCTCCGCGCGTCGCCTTCTTCTTTGGCTTCGAGCATAGAACGTAGCCGCAGAGGTCATTGGCGTTCCTTTCGACGGTAAGGTCGTCGTAGTCCGAGGGTTGGAAAAGGCGAACGTGGTGCTTGAAGTCGGCTACGTCTGAAGGGGCGGGATTCGCGGCCGAGTGGTCTAGCGATCGGACGAGAGGGTATTCGGACAGGGTTATGACGCTTTGCAGGATCTGAGCCTCAAGTTTCTTGCGATGTTCAAGGATGTAGGCGTGGTGGAGTGCGATCTCTCTGGCGTCTTTCTTGGACCTCTGACGAGGTTGAGAGTTCTGCTCGAGGATGTCCTCGACGACATTGCCCGCAGTAGCCATGATGGAGACAACGAGTTTGGAACTTCTCAGAAACGGTTGCTCAAATGAGGCGACAGAGTTGGAAAGCTCTCCTGCATGATGACTTAATAAGGATTTTGTGCAGGTTTATCTCGCAACTCACACCGTGCATTTGTCATTAGTGCGGCGCTCAATCCTGCTACCTGTGTACCGTCTTGTATGAATAGCAGCCATGGTTCGACCCTAAAATCTGACGGTCCCCTGTTTTGGCGGCTGAGTTCGAAACGGTACCGCAATCCACATTCATACTGGCCCGCAGCACCTCAACACAAGAAAACGGTGGTCCAAGTATTAATGCCGTTTCAGATCCGAAGCTGGAAGAGGCCCACCTTGATCGTCTCGTACTTCTTAGTTTTGATCACCCGAAGTGAGGGGAAATCCATACATCGCCATCTAGCAGGTGCTCTAAATCACGACGTCAAGTCCGAATTAGGTTTCCGAGGCCTTTCCCACGCGCTGGTGGCAAGGTTGATCCCCCCCHCCCCCCCYCCCCCCWC
>JAGFNX010000188.1:0-26261 GCA_017657125.1 Scopulariopsis brevicaulis
AGTCATGGCAGTCTTCCCCAGGAGCCATCCACGGACATATACGAGGCATACATGCAAACCTTGCCCCGGAGAAGATGCACACACAAGTGCCCGACTCAAACAACCAGCAAACCCAACCACAAAACTGACTAGATCCCCAGACCCGACAAGATGCCATCATCGCCCTCTCCAGCCCACACAGCCACACCCCACCACCCCCTATGATAGTCCTTCTAGACCCATCCAACCCGGTCGCCGGAGCAGAAGCCCGGGCTCCACAACACCCAACCCACGCGCCTCCTCGTGGGGCAAAGATCCCCGGAAAAGGCCCACACCCCACCGCAGGTTTGGGTCCCGGGGATGTGCGAACGTACGATGTGAGCCCTGTTCCTGTAGCCACGACGCCACGAGGGTCGGGTGGGATAAACTTGGGGGGCATCGGTCTTGGAGGTCTGGACTCTTCTCTTTTTTGGAGTGGATGTGCTCGCCTCTAGGTGGTGTACGGCAGGACCGACGTTCTTGAGTTTGCTCGAAGGACGGGGTTTGAGAGGGACGAGAGGGTAGGACACGGGCTGTGGACGGCAACACAGAGTCTCAATAGCGACGGCTGCCGTCCCGGCGGGAACCTGCACCGTGACACCCTGCACTGTGACACCGCCGCACACCGGCAATGACACCGCGTCGTCGCATACCTACTTGTATTGCAAGCAGTCTCGACTCCAAGCTAGAGACGAGCTCTGACCCCACCGCCATCGCGTCTCGGCGATCCCAGGTCCCGACCCAGGTCTAGATGCCCTCTAGAACCAGTAAGAGTTCCCCCGGTCCCGGAAATACGGCACCGGCAAGAAAACCAGGAAAGCCTCTTATCTAGCCCCGGGCCCGAAATAGACGCCCGCCTCCACTAGCTCGGAGCCACACCGAAAGCTGAATCCAGTCCAGACCTTGGCACCCTCCAACTTTCCTACCCCATACCCAATCGAGAATCGAGAGTCAGAGACACCACCCTCCCAGTGAAGCGCAAGATGCAAGTTCCAAAGGTTGCCGGTGTAAGCCGACAGCCGCCCACAGCTTCACCGACACGACGGCACGATAACCACCTGACCCACCCCGACCCGGGCCCGAACACCCTCCGAGTCCACCAACCCCACCACCTCCCAACCCACCCACAAACGACCTCTTGCCTCCGCAGCGCCATCTCTAGCAGCCATCAATCAATAGTCTCGCGTGACTCCCTACCTGCACCAAGCCCCCGCGTCATACCCACCCCGCCAAGCCGATTTCTCTCGAACGCAGAAAATCAGCTCTTGGCACACCCGCGGGGTCCCCATTGCGGTAAAGCCCGCCTCGCAAAACCGCTAGCCCCGACGTCCCGCCCCCGCGGGGGTTACCGTCGTCCGATAGCCGGCATCGTCACGCGAGGGCCGGTTTCCTGGCCCCGCGTTTTATCCCGGTTTTGTGCAAGGGCGTACTTGTTTCGCGGCTCGGCTAGGAACAAGATGCATGTGCCTACATGCGAACAATTAGGAGTCGGGCCCCCCGCTCCAAGGGTTATATTTAGCTTGTCCGGAGCGGAGGACCGAGTTGGCCCCTTTCTCCGTTCTCTTCCGATGGCAGTGGTCCCTCATCCGATCTCCACGCATCGCTGAATGCTCCATCCGAGGCTAATCCCCTTAAACGCCCTTCTAAATAGACCATTGGGTCCGCACCCCCGAGCACTAGAACTCCAAGTCTCGGTCCGTCAGCGCCTCATCACCGGGACCATCACAACTTCCCACATCCAAGCCGCAAAGCAAGAAAACGGCAAGAGGCGACGCAAGGAGCACTCCAAAGGGTTAATCGTCACAACTCGCCACGCCCCATCATCTCCTCCCCCTAGAACCCCAGCAAGGGACCACCAGCCCAAACCACAAAACCATAAAGGGGAAAACCAAAAGCATATAACAAATCCCCAGGGCCCCAAAACCATAATACTTCTCCGCCAGGAAAACCTTCCACCGGTCCCCTCGCCATCCGTAACCCAAATACCCCGAGATCCGCTCCTGATCAACAGCGGCCACCAGAAGTCAATCCACGCCACACTCTCACCACACCCTCGCCACACCCCTTACCATATCCTTACGGACCCCACCGCCCCCCAAGCGCCCAGACGGTTGCTTACCGAGCGCCGAGCGCGAGCCGCGGGACAGACCGCTAGAAGCGAAAACCTAAAACGGCGGGACTCCCGACTCGGCGGGTAACCCCGAACGGCGTCGCCCGGAGAAGCGACCCGTCGGCCGGAAACATCGTTCCAGGCGAGGTGGCGGGCCCTGATAGTTTACGGACGTCACGTTAGCGCCGCGCCGGACGTGGGGAGACTTGGCTACTCTGGGGAACGGGAAGAGGGGGATCCACTGCGAAGGGCCGTACCCGAAAAAGATCGACGGTGTTGGAGCTTATTGATTGAGACTGGCGACATAAAGCCTGGACGCGCCGCTGTCTTGGTTCCTCTTCAACCTCCCGTCTACTATTTTCGTCACACGCCGCGCTTATCAGATACCTCTCCAGACATCTGCCACTCGCTTATAAGTCGCTTTACAAGTCCTATCCCTACTACCGACTACCGACGACTCCAAGCCCGCAAGTCATAACGGGCTCACAATGCACCACGACTCCCGAATCTCCCTAATCACCCCCCTACCCCCGCTCGACATGCCCAGCGCCAAGCCCCGAACCCGCACCCACTCCAAGCCCACCCGCTCCTCCCGGACTTCCCGCTCGCGATCCAGCTCCTTCGACCCAGACGACCTAACAACCCGTCTCTCCGCCGTCCTCGCCGAGCGCGAGGCCGCCGACCGGGACCGCCGGCGCAGCGCCGCGCCGGACTGCCGGGCTCGGCCCCCGCTCCCGGACCCCGCGTCCGCCGTCGTCCCGAGCAGCGTGGCCGTCGAGTCGCTGGACCTGGAGAACGGGTTCTCCCGGGCGCGATCCAAGAAGGCGCGGTCCTTCGCCGCGCCCACGGGGCTCGAGTACCCGTGGCACAGGGCGCCGGCGCGGGTGCGCGGCGACGAGTCCGAGGATCGCGATAGGAGCTGTCCGCTGTTGTCGGAGCCTATCCCGTCTCTGGCGACGAGCGCGCAGAATGATTCTACGAGGCGCGCGTCTAACGCGTCCGGTAGCCGCCCCTCGCAGGAGGCTCGCTACGCCTCGCAGTTCGCCTCCACCACCACGGCACACCCCACGCTCGACGACCCGCGCCAAACCCCCCGCAGTGTATCCGCTGGATTCCTCAACTCCCCTCCCGCGTCACCCCCCGCCAGGCGCCGCTCCTCCCTCCGGGCATCCCACGGCTTCTGGGAGGGCCTCCACGAGCCAACCATCTTCGAGGCCATAGCGACAGACGGGAAGCCCGCGGACCGGCGCACGATGTTCGAGCCCACCGTCCGCGACTATTCAGACCCCTTGGAGCCCCGTCGCATGAGCGCAGGCGACGCGCTAAAAGCGCAGCTGGAGGGTGCGTCCGCCGAGCGGCGCGTCTCATTCGAGGCGCCACACTACGAGGTCGTCAATGACCACCGCGTGGACTGGACGCAGGCGGACGAGGACACCAAGATGACGAGGTCGAGGAAGCTGAGGCGCAAGGCGGATTCCATCCTGAGGCTAGGGCGGTCGCCCAAGACCACGCACAACGGCGGGGACGAGAGCAGCGAGGGGTCGCTCGTCGACGGGCAGGTGGGGGGCTATGCGGTGAACGGCGGGTCGGAGAAGTCGCCCAAGTCACCCAAGTCGCCGAGGTTCCTCAGGATGTGGCCCTTCAAGAAGCAGATCGAGGCGTAATCGCACTAGTCCACAAATACAGCGCCATTACCATCACGAGACCAAGAACGTTAAAAGCGAGTTCCTTCCCACGACCACCCGTCCGGCCCTCAATCCTTGGACCGCGCCGTCTCCGCAGCGACATAGTTTCTCAGCAGCTGCTCGTCCCGCTGCCCGAACCCCCTGCTCGAGACGCCGCCGTCCCCGTTGGCGAGTAGATGCAGCACCAGCTCTTGGTACTCCCTCACGCCCTCGCCCTCCTCGCCGTCCGCCTCCCGCGCGCGCTGCAGCGCCTCCGTCCCCTTGCGGATCCCCGTCGCGCGATTCCACATCTCCTTTTCCAGCCGCCGGGTGTCGGCGGGGTTGGCGAACTGGCCCGCCGCGGACGAGGGCGGCTGCGTCGCGTCGTGGATCTGGAGGAGCTGGTCGGGCAACCGGGGGTATTTCTTGAAGAGGGTCTGGAGCTTGTCGGAGGTTTCTAGGACGCCGAAGGGGTTCGATGGGTCGGGTTTAGGGTTTCCGGCGGGCTTTTCGGCAGGCTTTGGGGAAGGCGGTTTCGGTGCGACGGGGGGGTCCGGAGGGTGGTTTTCCTTGTGGGTTTTGTTGCATGCGACGGAGCAGCTGCAAGCAGGCGTAGTTAGTATTTAATGCCTCACGATGTTATGTCCATCTCCATCTCTGATTGTAGCTTGTGCTGTGGGCAAGGGTACTCACTATGGCATGCGACACCTAGGACACTTGTATTTGCCAGGGTTCTCATTGCAGACCCCGCAGACGTTGGATTTGCTAGCTTTTGGTTCTGCAGCATCTGTAGGCAACGTATTCTCCTGTCCCGCCGCGTCGGTCTGAGCTACAGGATTCTCCTCCGTGGGCTGGTTCTCTTGGCGCTGCTCCCCGCCGAGCTCTGCAGAGCCTGACGGCCGGGTATTCTTGTCGGGTGCCGACATCATGGGATTGGCACCTAGTAGTCCAAGAGCTGCCCCTTCGTATGAGTGAAAAGGTGCGAGTCGGGGGACGCGATCGGGCGCGTCGAGAAATGGCGTGAAGCTGGGTTGAGATTGGAAGGCTTCAGGACGCGGTGGTGACGGTGGTCCCTGACCCTGACATTTAATTTGCGTGGGCGAAATTTAAAGTTTCCCGCTTCGCGTCGAGGACCCCCACCCGACAGGCAGCTGTCCGACGCAGCTGGACCCACCTGTGTTCATTGCACCGTCATCAGTCGCTCACATGCAGTCTAACATGGGACCTGCTGACGATTCCGTTCTGACAATGTCCAGTAAAACAAAATGCAGCACAGAGTAACGAGAACCGAGCTGAAACCTTGGGTCTGTCCACATTGCATTATGACAAATGACTCGCAAGATGCATGTTGAGGTGGTAACACCGACTTCTCCGAAGCCAAGCTCGGCCTCGGATGACATCGCAGCTCATGATGGCCCCAACGATACGCTTAGCGGCTGCTAACACGCTGTCCCAAGTATAAAAGCGCGAGGTTTTCGAGTAGAAAGCAAGACCGACGGCTACTCGGAGAACGGCATCCGTCTGTTCTACAAAGCCGACCCTAAGCACATGTCGGACATCGAGAGTGGGGCGGATATTGCCGGACGCTCGGTCGTGAAGTGCGTCATAGACCCACGGTCGCCACAGGAGAGCCAGCAATTACTAATGCTCGGCAGAAGTCGGCCTCTAAGAATGGTGAACCAATGAGATGCTCCGTCACGTCCAGAAGCTCCTCCGCGGAATTGTCATCATCGCCACAAAACTTCTTTCTAATACCTCCCCAGCCCGGAGCGTGTGAGCAACTCAACCTAAACAACTCCAAGCCGAACTTACCACACATACGAGCTGAAATCTTCACACCACACGCTCAACACCATGGCTTCACGAACAGCCCCCAGATCGGCGATGAACCTCCTCGCGAGGAGACCGAGGGTCGTCACGTCTACGGCATCCCCGGCCAAGACGTCTGCGCTCGCCGCCCGCCAAATCCACACGCGCCCCCGGACGGCGCCCTTGGCCAGCTCATCTCCCCGGCCGCGCCTAACCACACGAAACCCCGCGCTCCCCGGCGCGCTCCCCGTCGGCGCCCGCACAATCTTCATCCAGACCGAGTCAACCCCCAATGCCGACGCCGTAAAGTTCGTCCCGAACCACCGCATCATCCCCGAGACCATTTCCGCGCCCTTCATAGAGTACCTCTCCCCGCGCGACACCATCTCGGCCCCCTACCCCTCCCCGCTCGCCGCGAACCTCATGAACGTCGAGGGCGTAACGGCGGTGTTCTACGGCTCCGACTTCATAACCGTCACCAAGAACCCCGAGGCCAACTGGGCGCACATCCGCGCCGAGATCTTTGCGCTCATCACCGAAGCCGTGACGTCCGGCCAGACGATTGTGAGCCCTGCGGAGGGGAAGCATGGGCAGGGCCCGCCGGTGGAGGAGGATAGTCTTGCGTATAACGAGAATGACAGCGAGGTCGTGGGGATGATCAAGGAGCTGCTAGACACGAGGATACGGCCTGCTATCCAGGAGGACGGCGGTGATATCGATTTCAGGGGGTTCGAGGATGGGTTGGTGCTTTTGAAGCTTAGGGGCGCGTGCCGGACGTGCGACTCGAGCACCGTGACACTGAAGAACGGCATCGAGGGGATGCTTATGCACTATGTGAGTATATTCCCCAGGCGCTTATAATGCGGGACTACGGCTAACTGGTTTTACTAGATCGAGGAGGTCAAGGGCGTGCACCAGATCCTGGACCCCGAGGAGGAGATTGCGATCGAGGAGTTCGCCAAGTTCGAGGAGAAGCTGAAGCAGCAGAAGCAGGAGCAGCCCGATGCGGCGACGTCGTAGGGTTCTCCGGCCGTCTGCCGGGAAGTGTACAAAAGGGGGCATAGAGAAGGATAAAACCACGACAGTCGATACCCAAAATCAAAATTAATATAATGGGACCCTTTCCGCTCATGGAGGTTCTGACATAACCTGGAGAAATAGTGTGACGTTACCGCGCTTCGAGCCTGAACTGCCATTCGGCTTTTGCCTTCCCAGCACCACCCCGTGACGTGAGATCCCCGGCATCTCGGCCAATTGTTCTCTCCTTTAGGATGGCGGCATGAAATCCTGCGGGGGAACTGAGTATTCGGGACATCAAGACACCGAGAAAGCGGCATCGAGGCAGTGATCGACGCCTCTCCCCGCATCCTCCGCAACGCTATCCGGAAGACAGCGTCCCCACTCTCGGCAGCTACGCAGACCCCTGCACGCACGCTCCTTTCCCCCGTTTCTTTTCCATGCTATCCCACCCTGATAGGTCCAGGTTCCCGGGGAAAAGAGGAGTCGCCTGCGTCCTGGGGTGCCTCGCCAAAGTGGAACAGGCTTTTCCCGGGTAAATGTAGCGTGGAGACGCTGCGGCCGGGGGTCGGCGTGTAAGTGGGCGGAGCTTCTCCGCACCGCAGGGCGGAGGTAAAGGACGCGAGCTGCCGGTCCTGGTGCCAATTGAGGGTCGAGCGGCATGAGGGAGGTGTATAAGTGAACATCGCCTCCCGTGATGCCCGCCTGTTGCTTCGGTCCTCAGGGTCTCTTACACCGGACCGATCCTCCTATCCCTCCGTTCCAGTCCCGCGACCAATTAAGGCGAAGCATCTCACACTCAAAGGAACAAGAAGCAGCCCAGCAATGAAGCTCACCCTCCTTGCCGCCGGCCTCGCAGCCGCTGCGGCCCCGTCCCGAATAGACCGCGAGCGCATCGTACGCTCCTTCAACCCGCACCGAACAGACAGCTCCGACGAGACGCCGCTGCAGGTGGGCAACGGAAACTTCGCTTTTGGCGCCGACATAACGGGCCTGCAGACCTTCCGGCCGTTTGCGACCATGTCGACGTGGGGTTGGCATAGCTTTTTATTGCCGGAGGAGGAGGGGCAGAGATCGCCGGGGGGTAAGCTTGTCTTCGTGATTACCTGAGCCCCTGGGTTCCGGAGTTCCAGTGGTCCACGAGACAGTTACAAGAAGCAAGGATCCAAGGGACCTTGAGAAGCTGACGTGCTCTAGACTTCACAGGCGTAGACCTCCCAACCCACGGCCGCGACGTCTTCTACAACATCCCCAACGACTCTCAGCCCCTCCTCTCCGCCTGGCTCCGCGAGAACCCGCACCGCCTCAACCTCGCGACCCTGGGTCTCTCTTTTTCCGACCCCAACGCTACAGAATCCGACCTCGACACCCCCTCCCAGACCCTCGACCAGTGGACCGGAGTCCTCACATCCACCTTCACGTACGCTGATACTCCCGTCCGTGTTGAGACAGCCGCGGACCCACAGTCCGATTCTGTGGCTGTTACGGTCGAGTCCGAGCTCTTTGTGGCCGGGGAGCTGGGACTATTTCTTGATTTTGCGTACCCAACGAAGGAAAAGTTCGAGGCGCCGTTTGTCGGGGTATATAACATGACTGACCTCCACAAAACGAGCCTACACCTGCACGAGGGGGGAGCAGAAGTTAGGCATGTCCTCGATGATACTGACTACGGCGTGTATCTCAGGTGGGAAGGCGAAGCAGAGATTTCCGGCCCAGAGGACGGGACTCACAAGTACAAGATCACCACTAGTGAAAAGGTCCTCCACTTGACGGCTTCCTTTGGCGAGGAAAGACCCTGTGGGATCCCGTCGGTGGAAAAGGCGAGGAGGCGCTCGGAGGAGTGGTGGGAGGGGTACTGGAACAAGGGAGCGTTTGTGAATTTGACAGCTTCGGAGAGTGAGGAGGCAAAGGAGGTGCAGAAGAGGACGGTACAGTCGCTGTATCTGGTTGCGGTTAATACTGCTTCGGATCTGCCGCCGCAAGGTGAGTCCGCTCTATCTTTGGTCCGCCCTGCCTTCCCGTATGTACTGACTCTTGAGCAGAATCTGGTGAGAAAACACTCGGTCAACATACCGCCGCTTGACCATCCACTAACACCTCTAGGTCTCGTTAACAACGGATGGCACGGAAAGTTCCATGTAAGTTCCCCGTCCCTTTCCCCAAACCCTTTAAACCCACCCTCCAAATCCCACTACTAACACTCCCGAGATGGAAATGTACCTTTGGCATGGTATCCCCTTCACCCTCTGGTCCCACGCCCCCCTCCTCTCCCGCTCCTCTCACATCTACACCGACCTCCTCCCCAACGCCCTCTCCCTCGCCCAGCGCCAGGGCTACACCGGCGCACGCTGGGGCAAAATGACAGGCCCGGACCTCTCCGACGCCCCCGGCGAGATCAACGCCCTCTTGATATGGCAGCAGCCTCACCCGATGTACTTCGCTGAGACCGAATACCAGCGCCTCAGTAAAACCTCCGACAAGGAAGAGCGCGTACTGGGCAAGTGGGAAGAGGTCCTCTCCGCGACGGCGGACTTCATGGCCTCATACGCACACTACAACGCCTCAACGGGCTTCTTCGACCTCGGGCCGCCGATGTACCCCGCATCAGAGAACACAAACCCCAACGAGTCGAGGAACCCGACGTTTGAGCTTGCGTACTGGCGCTTCGGACTCGACGTCGCCATCCGCTGGAAGGAGCGTCTCGGCGCCTCGGTCCCGGAGCCGTGGCTTCGCGTCCGGGATAGCCTCGCGCCACTCCCCACAGTCTCGATCAACGCCACCACGGGTCCCACGTTCCCCATCTACGAGGGAATTCCGGGTATGTGGACAGACAACGCCACGACAATGGACCACCCCTCCATGGCCTTCCTCCACGGCCTCCTCCCCCCTCCCCTCTCCGGGGACCCCATCCCCCTCGAAACCCTCGCCAACACAGCAGAACACATCAGAGAATACTGGGACTTAGAACAATCCTTCGGCTGGGACTTTCCCCTCCTAGCAATGAACAGCCTGCGACTAGGCGACGTGCAGAGCGCGGTGGAGTACCTCCTCCACCCGACCTTTGCGTTCGACGACGCGGGGTACCCGATTGGGGGCTCGAGGGTGCCGACGCCGTATTTTCCTTCCTCGGGGGGGTTCTTGTGGGCTGTTGCGATGATGGCGGGGGGCTGGGAAGGGGAGGAGGGGAGTCATTTCCCGGAGGAATGGGGCGCTGTTGTGGAGGGGTTTGAGCCGGTGCTGTAAGGGGGGGGGGGGAGTGTGCGAGCGTGGTGGTAAATTATGGATTCCACATATAGATAACCAGATGAGATATTTGATCGTCTTAGCCCCCTAGGAGCCGCGATTCCAAGATGGGGTAGAGTCGGTGAGTTCGTTTCCGATGTTGACCTTGGCTAGTTCGTCCATGAATGGAAGTTAGCATGCCTTAGCTCCCCCAAGCAGGGCCGTCCATCCCAATATGAGCGAGTCCTGAGGGGGAAGCTGAAGGGCCACTCGACAAGCGAGTGTTCTCTATCGGTCTGTGAGATTCTTGGGACTTGAACGACGAGGGGCGTGTGCAACCTTCCCACGACCCCCAAGCGGGACACTTAGACAAGCATGTCTGAAGATGGCCTTTTGTCATGCACAACCCATTTGATCGGGTCACTGTAACCCGCTCGACAGCTAGAATACGCTATATATCCCTCTCCACCCGGTATACATCAGACCAAGAAAGCGTGAGAAAAAAAGAAGTCAATATACATGAAATGAAACTTTGAAGTAGATTACTGCTCGAGGTACTCAGTGTTCCGAAGAGAGAGCGAGAGACGCCGTCCCCCACCCTCCAAACCACTCACCCTCTCCGCCTAACCGCCCCTTCACCGACGACAGAAGAGGAAACAGAAAGCGCGACCACCTTCCCTTTCCAGCCCCGAAGCTTGGCTCCAATGCCGCCGTTGCCGAACCGACACGCTCCGGGGTGACAGTAGCGACAATGCCGCATGTCATATCTCACCTGCGTGAAAAGTCAAGGCAAAACCGTCCCAAGAGATCCACGCCCACGGCAGCCACCAGTTCCGCAACCATGAGCTTTATGCTTGGCCCCCTGTCGATTCGCTGATCCTGCCACACCACCAGGTCTGACGTCTTGTGCAGGGGTCCAAGCTGTGCTATCCGCAGCGGGATGTCGTCGAGGTCGACGCCCATCATCGTCTCGAGGTTCGGGATCCCCGGCATATTCTTTGAGAAGAGGTCCTCGTCTTCAGCTTCTTCAGCTGAATCAGACGAATCCCCCGTCGTGTCCGTGGTTTCATCTTCTGACGATTCCGCCACGGGGGTATCGGCACTCCGCTCTTCCGGGAGCGACTCGCCTCTTCGCCCCCCGGAGATCCCCACATAGTATGGCTTGTCCAGTATGGCAAGCGTCCGCGAGTCCACCGGTTCCCACGCGAGCGTTTCCGGGTCGAGGATGAATTGTGGCGAGTAGTCGATCTTGTACCGCATCTTCGGGCACCCATGGATATAGAAGCCCGGATACCACCACCTATACCCGCCCTCCTGGGCCAGGGCAATCTCCTGGAGAGCCCCGAGCTTCCCCGGGGCGAACTTGTGAATGGACTCGTGGTAGAGAAAGTAAACGGCACTGACGCTCTGCGGCAAGAGGTCGATAACGCCTACGGCAACAAGCTCACCGTCAATGCGGTAGCAGCTGTGGAATGATCCAAGCCGACGTATCTTGCCAGACTCTAACCTCTCCGTGCGTCTCTCGATCGGAGAGTTACAGAGAAACCGTGTAAACCCACGACGGGACACCTCTCCAGGCTTCTCCCCGTGAACCTTCATCTGGTAGTTCTCAAAGACAGCATACTTCTCCTCTGTAAATGAGTCCTCTTCGAGCTCAACAGTGAGCTTGTGGCTTGGCTCCGGCTCCGGCTTCAGAAACTTTGACTCGGCCTCGTGTATCCGGTCAACAAGATCAAACGTGTTGTCCCGCTTCTTCGCCTCTGCGCGAGACCGCGGGTATAGGCGAGCCGTTTCCTTGATGTATTCCTCGCCGAGGATATGCTTGTTAAAGCGGTTCACGGTCTGCCGTTGGTCCTTGGTCGGAGTGAAGAGGTCCGTGTCCAAGCGTAGCGAGTAGTGGGGGCAGCACGAATTCCGGGGATTCGGCCGGTACAGAAGGGTTCCGGAGCGCCTCCAGCTGTGGTCAAGCAATGATTGGTAGAATTCGGGCGTCAGAGACACGGCCGAGGCGTAGTATGAATAACCTGCAAACGACAATGCCTGTGAGAAGAGCCTCGACTAAGGAAACGGCAATATGACATGTGCTCCATCGATTGGTGCTCCTTGCTGCTCCCATTTGGTAGACGAGTACCCGGGAAATGGAGGGTAAGGCATGATCGCAGGGCCCTCTGGAGTGGTGGGATGATGCGTGGGGGCAGAGGGGCTGAAAGTCAACCCAGTTTGACATGCACATCGTGAGAGGATGCAGCTACGCGGCGCTAAGAATGCGTTCGCTCGATAGAGGGGGGTGCGAATGAGAAGCTGGGGTAGGGTGGAGGGGAAAAGGACATGGGGAATGCCATTCATACGATTTGACTGACTTTTTCCAGTACCCTTGCCTCCTCCGCAGTAGCCGCAGCGCGACGAGTTGCTGTACCCTGTGAACTACACGTTAGCACCATCTACAGAAGATATCATCCTGAAACTCGTCAAGACGCAACATTGAGCGCTGGCAAGGAAGCATGTATTCGACGATGGGAATGTGTTATCAGAAATCATATCGTAAGCCGCCTTCGGCTCAGCTTGCTATGGGAATAGCTACCCGGAGAGGTGTCACAGGGTGGGGGCCAAACTTCGAGCTGGTCGTCTCCTCGACCAGAGGTATGGCTAAGCTCGCGCGGGAACACGAGGACGGCAGCATGACAGCGACCGCCCTTGCCCAAGTCGGATATTCTTGCTCCAGCTTCACTCGAAACATTCGACAGGTGTTCCACTCGGAACGGCACGGGGTGGGGGCGGGGCGAGTTGGGTTAAGCAAGGACACCCAGGGTTAGGAAGGTGGTGCGCCACTCGGGCACGCTCGTCAATCGGCCGTCCTACCCCTCCAGGCTTTGGAAAAGCGATGGAGTAGAGAAGGGAGCGAACTCGGGCGACAATTTCAAGTGACGGGGCGTATGGCGGTTAACCACTAACACCGCCATCACAGAGATCCATGTTCAGCGGGTGAGGTGGCGCGGGGCGCACCCCACGGCGGAGGCATGTGTGGCAGCCTATGAGTTATTGGGACAGTGGACTTCGAAGCGCCCTCGCTGTGGATGCAAGGTGTATGTCGTGCGATAAAACAGGGAGCAACCCAAGGATCTCCAGCCAAGAGATGCGGAAGGAGGGGAAACCTTCCAGAAGAATGGCACAGCCAACGACACGGCGCGGATTCGGCACGAGCTCAGATGGTTGGCCGAGAAGACCGTGGAACGACTCACCAAATGGGGATAAGAAGGACAGCGCAGCGTCGGGGTTTGGCGTCTTCTCCATTGCGTCGGAGCTAGCGGCCGTGATTGGAGCCAGCGGGTAACCTAGCGTCGGTGTGAGGTCGGATTCGGAGCGGAACGGTCGACGTCTTGGGCGAGTATCGACAAGGAGTCCGAATGTCGGCGAGGTCCCTGTGCGCCCGGCAATGCCTGTTAGACCAGATCGGGCCAAAAGTCGATGTGGGGTCGTGCAGGGAAGTAACAGGGGGCCGGGCAGGAAGGGTCTTTGGGGACCAGCTTCGCCCGTCCGCTAAGAGGGTCTGGCTCGGGGACTGGGGGTAAAGGAAACGGTGGAATCGGGCGCCGGAGCATGGGCCCCACGTTGCGTCCCGGCCTTTGCCGCCTAGTGTCAGGAAACGGAAGGCGCTGGGGGGGGGCCGGGCTTGAGTTCTCTTTCCCCGAGCCACTGTCGATGAGGGGCTGCGAGCTGCTCGGTTCTGTGCTCACTTGTCCTTACCCAATTTCCTGATGGTGGAAGGCAACAGCTACCGTCCTTAGGCGAAACCAGCTAAACGAGATTTGTTTGAGGAGGGCGGTGACTGATTGTAGTTGGGATCGAAGCTCTCGTTTTAACCTCCTTTGCACCGCAAATGTCGGTGCTGATATTAAAAGCGGAGCTGCAGGGGCGGTGAGATTGAGATGTCGTTGTGGTGGTTGGGATGAGCGGTCCAGAATTGGAACGCGGGGTCGATGAGGCGTTGGGAAGGGTTTGGCAGGGACGAAGTTGAGGGTTGGTGGAGGAAAAGGTTGGGTCTGCACCGCCCTCCGTTGTAAATGGAGGAGCGCCGGTAGCGCCGCTTCTAACGTTGAGATACGTAGTTGGGATACGCCGGTCCGTTTTGTCGAGTTGACAACCTCAGGATACTTGTGTACCCACCCATGTACTTTGTATGAGCATCGTCGACACGGCGAAAACGCATTCGAAAGACATTTGGAACCGGGGGTGGTGATCTAAGCCAGTAACGTCAATTAGAGGCTTTAAAGCCGACTATGGCAGGTCCTGGCGAGATTAATGAAGCTATAGATGTAATGAACGCGGGATGGGCGACTGGCTCCTTCCAAGCAACCGCAATCGCGGGGTGACTGGAGTTGGCGAGGAAGGAGAAACTGGGGCCGGGCCTGCAAGTACAGATGGTAACCACGACCCTCTCTTCTGTACATGCTCGCCACTCCCACGCTGAGACCGACAGGCTCAAGCTGCGACGCTCTTCAGACATCTTGGAAGAATATGCCTGGTGTCTAAATACCTGATAGAACTGCTTTTGATGGAGGGATCAATTCGCCAATTGTTGCGGTTTCCTGTGAAGTTGCTGCGACACCTCTGAGGTTGATGATGTCCATCTACTTGTGAAGTAGACTACCCGCTGAAGCGACACCCCGCCACGGGGGCACCCCCCGCTGAAGCAGCTTGGTCATCCACGATGTATATCTACCAAAGTCGTTTGTACTTTACAAACCCCCTGAGACGGACTCCCAATCTGGGCGTGGAAAGCGAGACCCCACGGCGAGCGCCCCTTCCGAGAAGAACACCGAGAGATGGACGCGAGCTTTCCGAGGCCACTGACCCTTCTCTTGGAATCGGCGGGGCTCAACACCCTCCCGATCCCGAAGCAGTGACCCGGCCGCGAGATGCGGAGTCGGTTAGCTGCCGGTGCTGCTCCTGGTTGGCTCGAGCGAAACGGCACCATCTGCACGCGAGCACCAAGTCATCCCGTCTTTGAGAGGACCGAACTGGACTTTGGCTTTGGACTCGTTCCAGCTCCTTTGGATGGGGCATATGTAGAGCTCTCATCTCTTCGAGGGAGTTTTCAAAGCTCACACCTGTCGTATCCCCGCTCGTTGGAGATCGTTCTCCATGAGCTTGTTGGCCGTACCGTTTGGTTATCACTTTACCAAACCTGAGATGTCACCCCGCACCTGTCTACCTGCCAGGTACCGCAGATGGGGACACCCTTTTACGTCACTGCGGGAGGAAGGAGCCAACGCTGGAAATAGCTCGACGTCCCGCAGGTACTTGGTACTACATCCTCCTAAACAGAGGGCCCCCGTGCTGGATGGATTATCAATGTGATGATCTAACCTTTCACCTCGTCTCCCTCCCCCCTTTCCATCCCCGGCGCCCCCCCCGGCCTGCCCCTCCCCACCGTCAGGGTGACCTACGATGCGCTGGATGTGAGGCCAGCACACCCCAGCACCCAGCGGTTCTGGTTATGCATCCCATGTTGGTCCAAGCCAAGGTGTGTCGTGTGGCTACGTGTGGGGTGTCTCCATCCCATGCACAAGCCTGGTATGGCTCCCTGGCTTCGAGTCTATAAAGATGGGTGGCGCTGCGGCGATCTTTGGACCGGAGCTCCTCGTGCTCGGCTCCGCTTCTCAGATATAAAGCCCAGAGCAAGATAATTCTCTGGTGCCTGCTGTCGCGGTTGAGCACGCGACAAAGCCCCGTCCCCTTTCGCCACGGCCTCCGACCGCAGCCTCCACCGCATAGCTCAAGATTTCCACATCCCCATCTGGAAGAACCCTGACGCCACTCTTACCAACCCGGATACAAACCTTGCCCGCTAGTCTAGCCGCGTCTGTTGGGTGCCTGAAAAGTCTTTCGCGGCGAGTATATCAAGGGGAGCCGAGCAAATCGAGGCAGAAAGCTGCTGAGCAACACGCGACCGAGCTCAAGAGACCGGCAACCGCGCCACCTGTCACGCCCGTCGCTCTTCCCCGACTCCCCTGGCGCCGTGGGGCACGGATACGACCGCTGCCGCTCCCTACGTGTAGAGACCCATTCCGCAAGGGCGCCTCCGCACACACAGCGTCTTCCCATCGCTCGCCCATCCTCGGCCATTCTCTCGCTCAAACATAATTTTATCTATACGAATCGGCGAGACCATTGCGACCACAATTTCCCCCCTGCACATACTCCAACCTCGTTTTTGGAGTCTGTGGTTGTTCAGGGGACTCCGCGTATCGCCCCTGGGGGCCTAAACCGCAAGAACCGAGTACCCACCGGCAATCCTCAGGCCGGAACATCCATCCTGTCGGGTGCCCTCAAGCCCTTACCACCTCCGCTCCGCTGTACCGCTGCTCCAAGGCACCAACGCCGCCCACTGTCACCGTCCCATTACACCCCCACTAGCGCCGTTCTTGTCCTCCGGATCCGCCAAACCCCTCCTCTGCAAGTCTAATATTGCCCCGCCATCGAGCTGTACTTTACCTTCTGATTTTTTCCTTACCCCTTCACGTCAGACAAGCTCCAGCTCCTCCCCCCCGAAGGACGACCAGTTGGCGTCGGCATATCATCGTCGACTCTCGTCGTCCCTCCGCTCCAGGCCTAGCCGCCGTCGAATATTCCTACCGACCTGCCAATCACCCACGGTAACCAACGGCGCAACCATGGATCTTAACACGTCTTAACCCGGCTGGCCTGCAACCGCTTAGTTCCTTTACCCCCTTACTCGTTCTCTCTGCTCTCCTTCCTTCCGTCCCCTTCTAGGGCCGGTAGCCGCCCGCTCCTTGCCACTTCTCGCCTGAGGCTGGCCTTTGCCCGAGGCAAGCAAGAGCCATCGCCGGGCGTATCCTAACTTACGGCCGCTCACGTCGTCAGGTACGTCGCCCGCCTACCCAGCTTACCAATGCCGTTGCTAATCCCGGCGCAGACGGAGTACCGCACTATGGCGGCCTCGAATAGTCGTAGCATGGAATCTCGGACCGGCCGGACGAAGCAACGTACGTATTGACCGGAGCCTCTCCCTCGCACCTTGCGATTACCCGCTCATGATATCAGCGCGCATTCATCATGCGCGCTAACACATGGGCCTTGTCCTTGGACTGTCTGATATCGCCTCGCGGCGGTGGCGGCTCGTGGCTGAAACTGACCACGTCAAATAGGGTATAATTCCAAAGGAGACCGTCTCGTCGCTGGTGTGGTCCCCCTCACGGAAGACCTGAAATATGTCCTCTTAATTCAGTCTACGAGGAGGAAGGGCTGGGTGCTGCCGAAGGGCGGCTGGGAGACGGACGAAGAGTGCACCGAGGCTGCCGAGCGCGAAGCCTGGGAAGAGGCGGGGATAATCGTCCGCATCGACTACGACCTCGGCGAGATCTGCGAGAGCCGGCCCCCGAAGCCCTCCAAGGACAAGGCCAAGGACAACACCAAGGCGCTGTACCGGTTCTTCCAGGCTACCGTCATACGGGAGGAGGCCGAATGGCCCGAGAGGCATAAGCGCGAGCGCTGCTGGATGACGTACAAGCAGGCCAGGGATGCGCTCTCCACCCGACCCGAGCTCCTAGACGCTTTGGAACGGTCCATGATGATGAGACACTAGACCGGGGAGACTATCGTCGCGAGAGCAGTCCGAATACCAGGATCAAGGATCGAACCCCGGGAGCAGTCGACCATGGCCCATCTATTTGCGCAAACCAGTCATGAAGCCTCCAGTCGAGATACTTGCGCGGGACCCACAACACACGCTTCCCGGGCCTTCCGCGACAACCCTCCAAGCCTCTCCACCTTTGTCCCAACAACCGAACCGAGTCATGATACTTAACATGGCTTGACGCATAGAGCTTCAGGGTCTTTTCGTTTTTGTTTTATTCTTTTTCTGTTCGATAACCACGGCTTCCAATTTTCTGATATTCTGCGTGGATTCGAGCTCCGAGCATCGTTCCAACTACGTTTTCCCCCCTTCCCAAAAGAGCGATATTTCTTGCATTTGCATTTTCTCCACGGCGTTGTCGGCTTGGTCCGTTTTGGCATAGAGCATTTTCCCGGTCCTGGGTGTTGTTTTTGGCTGCGTGGCCCCTCCTGATTAGGGGCAATAAGCGTCTGAAATAGAGTTTTAGGGCCATAGAGGGGAAGGAACGGGGGATGGGGAGAAAAGGGGACTAAAAAAAAGAGGTGGGAGAGAAACGGGGGTTTGGGGAGTTGGGGTTGAGGTCTTGCGGATGGCTTCATGGGCCGGAGTAGAAGGGGAGCGAGGCGGTGGCCCGATCTGGGATAGCGAATCAAACGGAATCTCAGCGAGCCTGGGGTGCTGTCCCTGTGGAAACTCTCGGTTGCTATTATCATCTCGTTGGTCTCGCCGCCGGCCTGTCCTGGGTTGCCAGGCGCGGTTACCGTCACGGGAAAGGGAGAACAAACAGGTCGCGAGAAGCTGGAGGGGACGGCCGTGGAGAGATGGAGCCTCGGCTGTCCCCTAACCATTTCCTCGCCTCCCTTTCCTGGAAGCGAATATGCTATGCTACGTAACACCCCGCGATCCGTGTTCTGCTTTCCTATTTCCCCCTATCTCTTCTGCAGGTTCGTGACTCTTTAGCCACATTGATGGTTTTGGAAAATTACATGGCAGGTTTGGCAATGGTTTGATTATTAGCTTCGGGTGTACTGGCGTTGAAAGGGCCTGGGATATAGAGGATAGATAGATTATACTGCCGTATATGCGGCTGATCTCACGATCAGCTGGAAACGCTCGACGTCAGGACATCATCGGTTACATCTGATTGTGGGCACATGTGCCGGTGATTAACTTCGTCTGTTGGTAACTGCGCTCAGAGCCGCTGTCCAACACCCAGAGCGATGCCCACGAGCCTCGGACCGAAACGGAGTTCAAATGTTGTAAGATGGGTTCCAGTTTGCCGGGTTTACACACATCACGGTGCAGGGAGAGAACCGCGCTTCCTGCTTTCCGTTGGCTTTTGTGGCATATTTACGTTTCGCCGCGCCCTGTAATTAAGTTGTGACCTGCGCAAAAAAGTAACTCCTACCAGTAGCATTGAAAGACATGGTCCAGGTTCCCGCTGTGCATTTGAGCCGCATACGCTGCCATGGGGACCAGCGCCCTGGGGTTGGCAGTCTCAGTGCTGGGATGAGCTTGGCGGTAGTTCCGTCAGCCCATCACGTGTGCTCAGCGAGCTCTATTTGCCGGAATATTTCCAGAGTGCGCAGCGGGAAAGCGCCCTTGGAGGGGCAAGTCGAGTTAGGTTCGTGGGGCGCTTCCGCGCGGTCCAATCCCAACCTGCCAACCGCCACCAAACCGGGCCCGGCGCTGAACCTCCGCAGCCAGACCAACATCGCCGCCGCATTTTCCTTCGTGCGACGCCTTGCTCTCACAACCCAACACGCGAGAAAAGCGCTGCCAAACGACCAGCGAACCGGCGAATCTTCGATCCCAGCCCCACCCGCATCAGACGCCCGTCGCCCCGAAACCCAAACCGCGAGAGGGCCAACCTGATGTCCGAATACCGCACCGCCGCACCCCGACCCCTCACCCACACCTCATGATGGAGAACCTCTCGATAACGGACTCTGCGGGCCGAGGCGCCGCGCCGCCCGCGGGGCCGCAGGGCGGCCCGCAGATGGCGGCGCCCCAGCAGCTTCCGCCGCAGATGTTTACGACTGCGGCGCAGCTTTTGGATCTCACGGATAGTAAGGGCCTGTCCTGATGTGCTCCCTTGCCGGGGGGGAGGGTGGTATCTTGGAGAAAGAGGTGTAACAGGGGAAGGAGAGAAGGGTAGAGGAGAGGATGGTGTTGACTGTTTTGCAGAGAAGCTTATGGTTGCTCTTCGCGATGGGAGGAAACTCATCGGCGTCCTAAGAAGCTGGGACCAATTCGGTAAGCCACCCCCCTCACCACTCAAACCAACAGTGCCCGCCGAAAGCAAAACAAAAGCGAAATAAAAGGGAAGGAAAGGAAGAAGAGCCAGTGTCTAACAAGCACCCAAGCAAACCTCGTCCTCCAATCCACCATCGAACGAATCTTCGTGCCCCCCACCGACCCCTCCTCCCGCGGCCTCTACGCCGACATCCCGCGCGGCATCTTCCTCGTGCGCGGCGAGAACGTGCTCCTGCTAGGCGAGATCGACCTCGACAAGGACGACGACCCGCCGGCGGGGTACGAGGCGGCGGACGTCGAGACGGTGCAGAAGCTCGCCAAGGAGCGGAAGGACGCCGAGAAGGCGAGGGGGAAGGCGAGGATTGGGAGGTTGAATGCTATCGGGTTTGAGGGGGAGCATATCGGGGATGTTTTGCTGGGGTGAGGTTGTTGCTGGGATGCGAGGAGTTGTAGGGTTTGGATGGGGAGGATGGCGGGATCGTGTGGTGATGGGCAGAATATTGTGAAATGCCCGAGATCCCAAGTTTTTAGAGCTATGCGTGCGTAGACGCGAGGCAGGTCGAGTACCGGCGTTAGGGAGGTATTCGAAGCAATCAATGCATGATCCTGCCTCGAGGCCAAGTCCGCTAGTGATGCTACTCCTGGTCGTGATAGTCGCAAGGCTTAGTGACTGAGTTCCTCCGTGGTCGGCCATTGGTTCACAAATCACCCGGCAGGGGCTACAGACTCGCCCACTTAACAACTGTAGCTTCCCATCGGAGCTTTTTTTCGACGTCTTCTATTCTCCGTACGCGAAGACCCTCATACGACAGCCTCCAAGGTCACCAAACCCAACAAATGAAAGCCAAACGATAGGGCACGTAGATGATCTTCCCATTCAGACTACAATAGAGATATCTCCTCTCCCATCATGCTGCTTCAACAACCGCCATATACACGAGTACATTTACAGAGAGTCAGTGAGGAGCTTGTTCATCTTGGTGATGCGGCTCGAGACGCTGAGGTCGATGGTGCGGTCGCCAATCTCGACGACGAGGCCGCCGACGATTTCGGGGTTGACCTGGGGTGCATGTTAGAATCTAAGCAAGCGCAATTTGGGGGGGAGAGCTTACCTCGTTGGTGACCTTGAGCTTCTTGCCAGCGCCGACGTACTCCGACTTGGCGACGGCAGTCTCCAGCCTGTTGAGCGTCTTGTTGTCCAATTGCTATAAACCCATCAGTAAACGTCCCTTACAACACCTCCGAAGCCCAATTCCCCGACTACCCAGATACCCGGATACCCCCAGGGGTCCAACATACCTGAGCGCTGGTAACAACCATCTCAACCTCGCCCTTCGCCGCCGCAATCAGGACGCCGAACTTCTCGCAGACGCCGTTGAGCAGGCCGAGCCTGTTGTTCTCCGCGAGGGCGTCGAGGAAGTTGCGGACCGTCTCGCCGCCGGTGCCCGCCTGCTTCGCGAGCTCCTCGACGACGGCGCTCTTGTCCTCGGGGGTCAGCGTCGGCGCGGAGAGCACGCCCTGGAGCTTGGCGTCCCTGGCGAAGAGGGCCTGGAGGGTAGTGAGGGCCTTGGCCGTGGGGTCGAGGGTTGAGGTCTTGACGGCCGCGGTGTACTGCGATGGTTGTTAGCTTTTCGGTACCTTCTTCCGGTTCCGGACCTGCGGAGCAATGGCCCGATTGTGACTCGGGGGTGTCGGAGACGACTCGAGGAGGCCGAGGGGAAGTAGGAGAAGGGGGCTGGAGGGGGAACGCACGAGGGCGGTGGCGTAGGTGCCGTCGACGCCAAATACCGCAACGGGGGGCTTCACGTCCGGCGCGGCCGCGGCGGCGGCGTAGGCCCTGGTCTGCGAGGCGACGGGAACCCGGGTCGCGGCCCTGACGGATCGGAGGAGCGCCTGTCTCGCGAGCATGGCTGCGGTTTTGCAAATTGGTCGGGGTTGAGGTGGTCGCGGGGGGGGAAGGGTCGGACGAGAGTCGATGCGGAGGGACTGGCGTTCAATTGGGGACGTTGATGAAAGCTCGACTTCCGGTTTGTGTTCGGGAATGGGCTTGCTCGGCAGAAATTGATGGTGCCTTGGCTGTCAGGCGACGAGGAGGTGATTGCGCGGGTTATGTAATGAGCTCAGAGGTCCCTGAGCGAGTGGGGCCCCACCATGCTCGGCGTTAACGACAAAGTACGAGGATTCGACGGTCCCTGAGAAGCGGGGGGACATTACGGTGCGTCGTAAAACTTGCTCTGACATACTCGGTATTATCGTAGTATCATACACTCAATGATTGCTGCCCCCTCGCGCAAAAAACGTATTCTCTTGCTCCGACTCCCCCTTCCAAACCACAGAAGCCACATCTCCCCCAGCCGATGATTAGGCCGCGCTCCGCACCACAAGGCCAAGCCCACCGTCATACTTCAAAAACAAAACACAATGCCCCAAACGCCATGCAGAACACCCCCCTACAAGGACCCCCAAAAACGCCCGCTCAGTCACTCTTCAGCATGCTATCCACAAGGTCACCCAGCGGGCCCCAGAAGTCCTTTCCGCTCGCGAGGCCGTGCTCGTCGATGAAGAGCACGTACTGCTTGAAGCTGGTGTTGAGGTGCGGCTCGAGGCCGAGCTCGCGGACGACGGGGTAGTGGTGGCAGTAGATGTGGGCGTAGACGCGGTACATGCGCTTGAAGATTTGCCTGACGAGGTTGGGGAAGGACTTTGGGAAGGGGACGCCTAGACTCTGCGTTAGCGAGGGGCGCGCCGCGTTGTAAGGTAGGGTCGCGGGGGGGGGGGACGCACCGATTCGGCTCGGGAGGACCTGCTCGTTGTCGATGTTGCCCTGCACCCACCCCATCATCTGCTCAATGTACGCCGGCGCCGACATCTTGGTGGGCCGCTTGTAGTTCTCGCTGTCCTGCCAGAGGTACTCGAACTCGTCCGTCGCCTTCATCTCGGGGCACGACTGCGGCGAGCAGAACTCGGTGATGGCGCCGTAGAGGAGGTTGATCTGGTTGTAAAAGTCCACCACTGCGCACCTCGTCAGCAACAGGCGTTCCAACCGTGGGCGTCGCGGGGTATCGTACTGTTCACGGCCAGCCACTCGTTCTCGTCTTCCCCCTCCGGTAGCTTCACGATCTTTCGTAGGCTCCCGCCGCCGAGGGTCGCCTCGGCATACTGGCGGAGCTGGTGGCTCGTCGTCCCGCCCCTTCCCGGGGCCCGGGGCCGGAACTGGTTTCGCGTTCGCTGGTTACTAGAGGTTCGAAGGACGCCGTTAGCACTGGCCGGACATGTTCGCCATCCTTAATCGCGGGCGCCCGGTGGAAGGGGCGTTTCGCGACAAAAGCTCGGGCATCGCTCGGCGCGCGACTCGATAAAGGGGAGGCTCGGGGGCAGAAACAAGACTAACACGGTAGCTATGAAGCCGGCCATTGTTGCGGGCGACGGCTCGGAGGTCGGAGACCCTTTTCCTATTCGATCTGTTGCATCGCCCAACGGTCAGTGGGGCCCGATCGCGGACATTCGGAGCGAAGTTGGCCCAACAAACAGTAAGAGACGCGCGGCCGTCGTCTTTCGGATTATGACGCTTGTCGACCTCGGGCGGCCCTTGAAGAAAGACGA
The DNA here is from genome assembly GCA_017657125.1 of Scopulariopsis brevicaulis. Lineage (NCBI taxonomy): Eukaryota > Fungi > Ascomycota > Sordariomycetes > Microascales > Microascaceae > Scopulariopsis > Scopulariopsis brevicaulis. The sequence goes on from JAGFNX010000188.1 coordinate 23,336, forward strand.
TAAATTGCTTGGCTCGGTCCAAACTAGCAGCTGCAAGGGGGTAGAGATACATGCATCCTGTGGCGCGCGGGATGGGAGTTGAGATGCGCGGATGGGACGTGGTGTTTATCAACTGCCCGATTCGCCTGCTTTGGTTGCCAGGCGGCTGGGGCTGTTTCGCCGCCGCACCCCTGCAGCGACCCCGCCAATGTACCAGGCGGTAGCGCGGGGCCAGCGCCTCAGCTTTCAGCTCTGATGAACCCTGGTGGCAAGAGAAACGCGTGGAACCAACCTATGAGATAATTCCGCGGCATGTGAAGCGCGGGAGCTTGCCAAGTTGTCAAGATGTTTATGTTGTGCCTGGGTCTAAGCAAGACGCCAAATCTGCGCACGCAAGCTCGATCCCGCGAGCTTTTGGCAGCTCCTAAATCCGGCAACTACATTTCCTCTCTCGGATACCTCACAATTGGCTTTGTACTCCCCAAGAGAGTATCCTTTTCTGTTAGCCTAGAAATGTGAGGCTCTTCCAAACTGCTTTCGGCAGTGAGGCGCTGGACAAGGGAGCAGCCCCGAGCAGAGCCAGCTCCGTACAGGGTGGGGTTTGACAGTGCAACTACAACGTGGGACTTTCTGCCCCCGGCGCTGTGCGTCAGAAAATTCCTGGCGGACAACCCAAGCTTCGCTTTATACCACCACCGCAGAGCCCAGTACTCACCAGACACCTCGCGACACCCTCGCCCACCCCCACAATGGCCTTCGACGATGACGACGCCGCGGCCGTCATCCGGCCCGCGGCGCAGGCCAACCCCGAAGACGACGAGAATGACGACCTGGCCCCCGACTTCCGGCAGCTCGCCGCCCTGATCAACAAAAAGGGCCGCTCAGGCCAAGAAGTCCGCAAAGGCGAGAAGGACTTCGAGTCGCACGGGACGCGCGCGCAGGAGAACGCCCTAGAAGCGAGCCGCCGCGTCATGGAGGAGGTCCTCTCCTTCGAGCGGTTCCACACCGAGGACAACTGGGTGCGCGCGTGGTACTTCCCGCGGTGGTGGGGGAGCGCGGGGGGGAGGGCGGTGGTGGAGGGGAACGAGAGGATTGATGCCGACGAGCTGCATCTTGAGGACCGGGTGGTGGTCGTGGAGCACGAGAGGGGGTTTCCGGCGCGGTTGCTAGGGAGGGTGGTGCCCGGGGTGAAGAGGGAGATGCCGGCTTCCGGCAGGACGTGGCTGTTGCCCGAGGAGGCGCTGTATCTGCTCGAGAGGGGGACCATGGAGCTGTGGTGGCCTGATAAGAACCTCGACGAGCTGTTTCCTCCGAGCGTGGCCGAGGGGGACGCCGTGGCGCCCAAGTCGATGCTTACTTCGTTGGATGACGACGAGTACACGGTCGGCCTGCCGCTGACCTTGCAGGGCGCTTACGCCATGCTCGTCGGAGAGCCTGGAGAGACGGGAAAGGTCCCCCTGGCGAGGTTCCAGGTGTACTCGACCCTGAAGCGCGCGGGCTACCATGTCACGCCGGCGCCCAGGTCACCAGCGCAGTCTACGACAGCCGCGCCTTCATCCTTCTCGCTATGGCAATGGCTCACCTCTTTCATCCCCTCCCAAGGCCCCCCGTCCCTCGGACCTCTCGTCCGCCCGGGCCTCTACCACTCCTACAACACCATCTACAAGCAACTAGCCATCATCCCCCGCCACAAGCCCACCTCGCGCTCAACCATCACCACTGAGCCCGACGACCCTTTCAGAGTGCACTACCACGTCTGGCGCGCCGAGGGCTCCTTCCGCAAGGGCGCCCCGCCGGCCCCCGACTTCCGGATCTGCGTCGTCGACACGCGCGACACGTCGTTCCCGACGGCCGAGCAGATCTCGGCGCTCCTCGAGTCCACGCCCTACGACCCGCCGCCGCCGGCCCCCAAGAACAGCGGGCCGCATAACCCGGGGCAGCTGCACAGGCGGCTGAAGCACGGGTACCGGAACGTGCTGCTGGCGGTTGTGGACCACGGGATCATCAGTTTCAACAGGGTGTGCGATGCCGGGTTCGGGGAGGAGGCGCTGTTTGAGGCGTTTGATGGGCGGTTGAGCGCGCCGGCGGGGAAGAGGGGTGGCTTTGGGAAGGGGGGGAATGGGAGGGGGAGGGGGAGGGGCGGGAGGAAGAACGGGAAGAGGGGGGGCAAGGCGTGAGTCGTCATTAGGTGGTGTTTTTTCTTTGCTTGGGATTGAAGGGAGGTTGGGGGTTGGGATAGATACCCGGGCGTTTATCTGAGGCCATTGACATTTCCTCGCTTGTACAGGTAGAATTGCATGTATAGAACCAACATCTTGATATCACCCTGAGCTGAGCGGCGTAAATTCTCCGAGTCGAGCGCATGTGTTGGGGGCAGTGGCTTTGCATGGTAGGCCTGTCACGTGCGGAGCAGGGGTTCGTTGAGGCCTGGTGGTGTTACAGTGAAAGGGACGGGAGGACAGGTGCCGAGGCTTAATGGTTATATTGGGTTCTGTCTCGGCCAATGTATCGTTGCGCGTCTTGGTGCATTCAGCCGCTGGATCCTCGGGGCGGGCCCCGCACGAGGGATGCGATGGACGGCTGGGAGTCTGTTGGAAAGTTGGAAGTTGGAGGAATTGGCGGGTGAAATTGCATATGCAAGAAGGTGCATAATGAGACGCTTACCTCTAGCCCGGAACCGTCGATAGGATCATAGGGTGGTGTCGGAAGTATTGTAGCGGGGCAGAACGATCCTCGAATACAACTTGGTGTGTCCGCTGACCCGCGCTATTGAACGGCGGTGTCAACCCGGGGGGGGGGGGGGCTATTATTGGTTTGCGTGGATGACGCTGGGACTTGGATTGGATGGCTCGTCGTGGTGTCCAATCCGTAAGCGGTGTCTGGCAGGTAGCAGGACTGGAGGATAACACGGGTTGGAACCTAAAGATAGTGTGGAGCAGCATGTTGG